>CAJQZM010040351.1:0-21928 GCA_907164665.1 Colias nastes | reverse complement strand
AATGGTTAAAGCTACATAGAAATCATGTACGACACAAATGTTCTTAAATTATTATTATTATATAAAAATAAATTCCTAGACAGCATATTATGTCTATCTTTTAAAATTGACTCACAATAACACGTGAAACTTCAATAGCTTAGCAATTCGGAGCTTTCTGATTATATTTGTCTACTCTTACGTTTACAACACTCTCACTCATCCCTAACTTAAAAAAAGTTAACATTATTACCTATTCAATAAAAAAAGAATCATGTAAATCGGTGTAGAAACACCAAAGTTATACATGAAATACGCTATAAGTCATCGCGCGTGAATACAGAATCATGCCATAAGGATTATTTTTGTGTATCAGTTGCCGCGTTCGACGCGCTTCGCGGCGGGAGCTATAAAAAGGCGGCGGGTCCGCACCCGTTTCGCGTTGTCACGGCCGCGGCATCACGTGTGAACGGCTGAACCGATTTCGATAATTCTTTTTTTATTATATTCCTTGAAGTACGAGGATGGTTCTTATGTAGAGAAAACGTAAATATGTACCACGGGCGAAGCCGGGGCGGACCGCTAGTTTTAAATAAGAGCCGAGTCATTTTGCACGTAATGATCGGTAACATGATAAAATATAAGTAAATATGCTTATATCGTACACCTGGTGTATTTCGAATTAGAATGATTTATTTGTGTTCCAAAAATAATAATTTAATAATTTAAAATATATAATTTAGAAAATAATCTTGAGCAGGTTATTTTCTAAATTATATATAATATTATTTCATAATGTATCACTCATTTCCTGAGCAAGAACCGAGCGACTGCATGCTATCGGCAAAACGCGTGCGTCATCGCCTCCGCACTTCTGATAAGCGCTTACAATTATTATCATTGCAAATAATAAATGTTTATACATTCGAATGTGACATGAGTGTCGAGGAGTTTCTCCACAGAATTATCACAGTTTATTAACTAAACACCACGATTAATGATCGAAATGACGCCAAACTTATTTGTCTTTGAACGAAATAAGTATATTATAGGTATGTTCGTACTTCGTACAGAAATTCGATAAGGAGGTCTGTGGCGATAGAGAGTTCACGCGATAAGTTAAATATAGGAAAATACCTATCGAATATCGGGTAAAGTTTGTAATTACAAAACGTTTATTACAGAGTGTAATTCATTTCGCTCACTTTATGTGTGTACCTAACATTCAAAAATGTAATTTGAATTTGACTAAGACTGGCCCTAAATTTTTAATGATGTTCAATGATTAATTAACTATGATAGTACGGACTGCGGAGATTGTTCAATAAACTAAGTCAAACGAAGCCAATACCCGTTCTAGTCGAACGCAACAACGCAAGTCGCAACCGTTACGAAATCAATGCTGCATAAAAATTTACATCGTGATTGTTGTTCTCTGGGTAATTGGGTATAGGGTACCCGGATATTTAGTATAGTTACCTACTATAGGTTGTAGCATCTTATAATATTCTTTGTGTCGTTAGGGACATTAAGGTACATAATTTATTTTAAAAAATTATTATGTAATTTATGTTTAGTGCGTAAAAATATAAACTAAGTGTGAATTAAAAAACAAATAATAAATATCGTAAGTTACGTTTAGGTACTTGACACGTAGCTAAGTTATACTGTGGTTATAGTTAGGTAATTTAAAATTACTAATTTTATTACTTCAAGATGGTTTATTGTTATTTAATTTATTATCAAATAAACAATATTACTGCAACTTTCAATGATTTTCTAAAAACGGAGTGTTAAAGTCCGCGCATATACACGTATTACGTATACTTTAATAATTTACAAAGAGCGACCGATCCGGTTGTTGTGAAGGAATGAGATAGATACAACGCGCCATGAATCACTTCTCACAAGTCACAACGGGCGCAACTCGCAGCCGTAGAGGTGGAGGTGTGCGGGCGGTGAGGGGTACGGATTGTACAGCCGAACGGAACGAAACGAACTAACGACAAAGTACAACTAAAAACAGTTGAACAGTCATCTGCGGCGCGGTAACGTGCGTCGCTCGTTTCTGGAATGTGCGTTCATCCGATATAGTCACAATAATTATATTTCGTTAACAGAGTGTACTTTACGTAGTAATTGTTTCATTCGAAAAAGAGAGTGGTTTAGCCGATCGTGCTCGGGTAAAACGCGTGTGACAACATAAAAGGTGTGTTTATGTGTGTGTGGTGGCGTGGATCGTCGCGCAATTATTAACGATGATTCACTTGTGCGCGGGTGAAATGCAGCCTATCGGACTTGTTGACATATGTTCAGGAGGCGTAAACAAATGATATCAAATTCATAATATAATGGTGGACTGATTCATAATTCCGCGGCCGGTAAGAATTATATTATCATATTATTATTGTCTGTTCTCTATATGAGGAGCACCTACATTTACAATAACATTTTGGAAGATTGAACTCGTGTGTTCATACTGTTTCATCTGACAGTCGGTCGATCGATGGGTCAAGGACTTGCTTGTTATCACAGTACCTAGTAAATCCGGTAATCTTATAAATTTTTGCTAACATTGTGATAATATTATAAAAATATGAATATAAACATAGAATGTAAAATAAGAATAGATAATTCTATTTTTTATTGCTCTAAAATACCTACCTACGATGGTTATTTTTAATTTTGTTGATATACCTATCAAATTCATGCAAGCCAAATTCCTGCGTGATTGTCACATTTGTAATGAATTTTATGAATAAATCATTCAAGGTAATGGACGTATAACGAGTAAGCAATCAATTAGAATATGTAAAATTTGCAGAAATGAAAATTAATTCCTAGTAAACTAAAGTCAATTTTAGATAAAACACATCATTGCCGAACGTTATCAAAGCTTAGATAAGATAGGTTTACGTATATGGTAGTTAGTGTAGGAGTATTTTGTGAGAGATAGGTAAAGTGCGGCGGCGTGCTGGCGGCGACCAGGGGACAGGCGTCGCCAGGGCCGCCTGGCTTGGCGCCAGGCCGGCGGGTAGCGGTCGCTCGCTGGGATTCCTTTGTTTCTAACAACCTAGCTAATGTTTTGGTTCTTATTATGTTGATTGCTTTTTAAATATTTAATAATACTAGTTTTACGTTTTTAATACCTGATAAATGCAATTGGTATTTATATATAAACGGAAGTAGTAAATAATGTATAAATTCAGAGAAGATACCATTCTTCACTCTATTTACCACCACTTTGCAATAAAAACGCACCCTAGCAATAACATAAGTACCTAGATACTCGGTAGGTACACTGATCCCCGGTGAAACAGCCGATTTACATCTGTGTGCGTAGTGCGTACTGCGCTTATTTGCTCGCTCGTTATAAACTAGTGGAGCGGCTTGCTTGTCTCCGGTTCTCAGAAATTGTAACGCCTTCTTGGAACGCAGTAACGCAGCCGTCCACAAATGCCACGAGTGAGCGCAAGCGAGGTCGCTATTCGCACTACTACATGCATTGACTTTATGTCTAGATACACTCACATTTCTGTTTTAAACATTCTCTCATCGCACTTGTTCGCATTACACTTGCATGCCTTATTTGAACCAAACATAAAATATAATGGCGATAGTGTCGATCAATGTACATATTACATATGTACATACGAAATTATTTTAAATACCTATGTACGAGTCTTAAATTATGAAAATGACCTATAGCTTAAGTAAAATTTATGTAGGTATAATACGACTTTTACAATAATATTTCAAGTTACTATTGATAAGACATACGAAATAAGTACCAAATTGGCATTACAAAAACTTGGCTTGCGTAACACGTAATATAAAGACTGGGGATATCCTCGTCCGCTAGCGCGTTTGTACCTACCTACGTCATGATGATGTCACATAGTATACTAATAGACTCAACAGCACGGCACATGCGCCTTGAATCTGCTCCTCCCCGCAAATACTTTGTTTGATAGTAGTTAGCGATTCATAACATGTTCTCGAACTGACGTTTTATGGTTATTGTTAAACTCGCTTAACACATAATATACAAATAAAAACAAGATTGCTCCGTTTCATAGAGACGATTATAATTATATTAATTAACTATTTACGACTTAGTTAGTAGAACATTTTTTTACGAAAACAATTTTTTTAACTTTCAGGTATACAAGTCGCGGTTAAGATGCCGTTGACCCAGGAGAAACGTCTTGATTCCAATTTTTCAAACAACAATGATCATAGCTATCTCCATAAGAAGTTCAAAAAAATGGCTTCGACCATTTCAGTGCTTCCAGTAAGCTTACCAAAAAGCGAAGAAAATGTCCAAAGGGACAATAACATCCAGTCAGCTAGCTGCACTTCAATACCTAATGGAAGTATTGCAGCTGCACACCCAGAAATTGAAAAAATTAAAGATATATACGACAATCAAATAATGAAAGTCGAAAACAATGTACAAACTAATTTTAAATATGAAAATAGTAGGTTAAGTGATGTAAATAATATTCAAGTATCTGGTAAAACCAGTTATTCAGAGGAATTTTTAAAAAAGACTGAGAACTATGAAAATGATTTTAGCAAAGATGCTTGCAGTGGAGTGTCAGGGCGATATATATGCCCGTATTGTAAATTATCATGTGCCAAGCCTTCTGTTCTCCAAAAACATATCAGAGCTCACACAAATGAAAGACCTTATCCTTGTGTACCATGTGGTTTTGCCTTTAAAACAAAATCAAATTTATATAAACACAGAAGATCGAGAACACACGCTTTACGTCTACAGGGCGCCGATATATCCAATTGCTTAAATGATGAGGATTTATCTGGAGATTCTGAAAGTGATACATCCATCCCACCTACATCACTCTCAGACACAGGATCAGATGCTTCAATAATTCGTATAGAAAATATAAGAAATAATGAATTCTCTTCGCCTGAATTGACAAGCGACGGTTTAAGTAATTTAATGGGTGTTTCTTCTACGTACAGTGATAATAAATTAAAAACAATTTATAAGCCGAAGTTCAGCGGTGCATTTAATCAAAATGATGAAAAAGATAAGATAAAGAAAACTATTTCATCAAATGCTGACTTTCTTACAGAACATATCTCAAAAATTATATCAGATAATGAAGCCATTGTTGATGTTATTGAAACACCTTTACAAAAAAAATATAATAAGATTAAACAAATAGCAGAAAGTAAGCAATTTCATAGCGAACGAGAAATAAAACAAGAAATAACACCATTAAATTTAACAAAAAATACTTATGAAATGGATAGTCTAGTCAGAAAAAGATCGCACTCTGAAAGTTTTACACATACTGATGAAATCAAGCATCCTCTAAATCCAGAAGGCTCTATTATAAAAGATCTCCTATTAAAAACAAAAGCGAATGGCATAAACTCCTTAATGGGTGAAATGGAAGATAGTATTGGACCTGTCTTTATCTGCCCTCTCTGTCAGATAATGTACCGAAGTGCAGATAATTTGGAGATTCATAGACTTTATTACTGCAAAGGAAATTTATCTAATAACGTTTCAATTCCTCACAAAGACTTAAAAAATACACGGCCAGAAAACGTGTATGTTAGGAGCAACTCCATAAATGTTAGATTGCCTGAAAATCAAAACAACCAAGCTACAAGATGTACCATTTCTACTAAATCGCCGCCATTAAGGAACAAACCAGAGAATCTTGTTATAATAAAACCGGAAAGTGACATTATAGCGCCATTACCATCTCCCGGTCCGCTTCTTGGAAATACACGTCTTGTCGACTCTAGATTACCCACTGAATTTAATAGATTAAATGAAAGCCTAAGAATGAGAAGTAAAGACTCCAGTCCGAAAAGAAGATTGGACAGTAGGTCGGATACTTATAGCCCACGGCTGATAGAAAATGTATCTCCACGTTCTCTGGATTTATATACACAACCTAAAATAAGATGCATTGATTCTACAACTGCGACATTAAGAGCTATCGATGAAATGCAAATGAGGCACAATTCAACTTCTCTTCAAATGTTTGGTGGAGAAGTTAAAATTGTTGATCATTCCGGAAGCACGACGACCTTACGAATAGAACCTAGTAAGAATCAATTATCACCAATAATGATCCAACAAAATCTTTCTCCATCTAAGTTTGCAAGCGACTCAGAAGCCAGCAGTGTTGTTGTTAGATCGGGTTTACATTCTGGCGGGACTATAGTTCATAATCCACCGACACCTAAGGAAAATATGAGTACTCCTCAAACACCAAGAATTTCAGTATCTACGCCAAGTATTCAAAGTGGAATGTTAAATATGCACGACATAAGCCATTTTCAGTTCCCACCGCTTAGCGCAATTACAGCTTACAATCCATTGACATTACCCCCCTTAAGCCCTTCATCCTCGCCTAATGGTGCAACAACTATATTGCATGGAGGAAAACTTATTCCACACGTGCCCGGAATACCAGGGCCAAATACAACTGGTATCTTTGTAGGAACCCCAAATGCACAGCATAAAGGCAATGATATCTTCAAGGGTACCCTAAAATCTATGGACGGAGTTCAAGACATTACACAAACCCCTGTTACAAATAAGAATTGCGTTGTAAATTATGATAAAGGATTTAGTTCGAGGAATTCGAAACTTCGATTGTCAATGCCTGATACAGTTAAATATGATCATAAAGATACCATAAACATTGAAATGCAAACTATAAATAGCGTGCCAATAATAACTGTAAAAAATGTTGATGAGCCCATAATTACCCCAAGAAATTTTTCCCCTAATGTAAGAACCACAATTACAAAACAAGATAATCCCCTAAAACGTAGTGCCGATGGAAGTAGAATACCAGTACTTAAAGAGAATAGTAATTATGTATTGAACAAAAGTAAGAGCAAAGAATATAGTAATTCAAACAAAATTGTCGAAAAATATTCAGATAATGAAATTAAACCTTTTAATTTCGAAAATATAATCACAAAGGCAGAAATATACAATAACCAAATCCAAAGCTCATCTGAAGTACAAAGAAATACAAATGCCCAAGATACTTCAGCTGTGTCTTTACACAATGAGAGGTCAGAAACATCTTATTTCCAAAAGAATTTAACAGCCTCATCGGCATCTGAAGATAGAAAACCAAAATTTTTAAGACCATCTACTCTACCATTAAAACCGGGTACATTTACACTCAAAAGGCACCATGGTATAACTCCTAATGCTAACACCATGCCACTAGTTTCACCAGAAACACCGCGTCCTGCTAAAGCATACGGACAGCTCTATTTAAATGGCAATGCATATACTTACTTAGGACTTAAATGTTCAACTAAGGTATTCTATTGCACAATAAATCGGCCACAACCAACCTACGTCCCGAATCAACATTTTCTCTCGATGTATAGTAATTGGCAGGTAATTATTATTGTCTTGCAATTAACGATAGTATTTGTTTCAAATTGAGTTAATGATTTATTTCAATGATTGAATGTTTACAGTTATTATCTGAGTTGACGCCAGACCCATTGGGATTGTCAGCATCGTCTGCTATGTCTTTATATGACTCACGTCATCGACCGCAAAACGTGGCTGTCGCTGTGATTAAACAGGATCTCATATTGACTCATTCATCACAATGGAATAAAAATTTGAAGGACAATAAACAGGTATGTTTTGCATATTATGACAGTATACAGTATGATGATTTGCGTAGTTGTGCAATTACAAGTTATTATGGCTTTATTTATGTAACAAAGCGACGCTCTTGGTGCCTAAATCAGCGAAAGCTAGTTATATAATTGCAACTATGTTATCGTATTGGTATTGATACTTTGGATATTCGAATCAAGTACAAAAAGTGCTTTATAATTTAAATTGTAAATTAAAGATTTTCGTCCAAAATTTCAGGCAATGATGGCAATTGATACAAAAAAAGAAGATCATAAAATAAATTCAATGGATTGTTCTATGACAACAAAAAAAGAACTAACTGGTGGTTTTGAAAGCAATGAAGAATACACGTACGTCCGGGGCCGCGGAAGAGGGCGCTATGTGTGTTCAGAATGTGGAATACGTTGTAAAAAACCGTCGATGTTGAAAAAACATATTCGCACTCATACCGACGTAAGGCCGTATACATGTGTACATTGCGCATTTAGGTAAGATTTTTTTTTATAATCTGTTAATTATGTTTAAGTGTGTCGTTTTTCACTCGATAAATATTTCATGATAGTACGAGCTGTATAATCTTAATTCCTTCAATTTATAATTACAAGGAATAATGTTAATGAGCAATTAAAAAAAAAAACAGATTATACCAGTATAATCTCATACTATTCTTATATTTATAAAACGACTGGGGAGGTAAAATAAAATGCTGATATATTATTAACCGATAAGTACTACATTACTGTAAGTTTGAGTTGACTACGGATTAATTTATATTCCTAGTATTAAATTATCATTAAACTTAATATTATAAATTTCAGTTTTAAAACAAAAGGGAATTTAACAAAACATATGAAAAGTAAAGCGCATTATAAGAAATGTTGTGAGTTGGGGATAAATCCCAACGAAGGTAATGACTCCAACCCAGAAGGTGTAGAAATGACACCATGTCCCGAAGAAACCGACGATGAGACTGATTCCGATGGCGACGATGGAAACGAAGGCGAAACGGAATCAAGTGGTATGTCTACATACATTGAATACTAGAAAATAAATTAACATAAAACAATTACAACGTTACAGTATTTTCATGTAAAAATCTAATTAAAATACACATAATTTAATACATCTATCATTTCATTGTCAGAAATTCCTTTTCTTCTTATGAACAGAGTGGTTTTTAAAATGATTTAGATTTTTTATTGTTGAAATGTTAACATTATATTTAATATTTAAAAGTTAACAATTATTAGCTGTACTTATAAATATCTTTTTAAAAGGATCTTTTCGTACAATACTTATATTTAATCTTCATTTCAGATACGGAGTTTTGTAAATCTCGATTACCAGAACATGAGGCTGCGCATTGTCTGTTGTCATTGGGAGGCAATAGACCTGCGACAACAACAACTCCCGGATTAATAACCAGTGCCAGGCCGTCTACTTATCCATATACACCTATTATCTCGGATAGTATGACACTGGACTACAGCACAGAAAAATTACAAGTCTCTAAGAGTTTAACAATCGATACTCGAATAGAGATGGACAATAATGAGCCAATGGATCTTAGTAAAAGTGATTTAAATACGCCCACGAATTTGCCTGAAATTCCGACCGCTAGAGAATCTAGTGTTTTAGCATCTTTAGCTTCAAATACAGCAAAATTACCTCAACACCAAACTCAATGGGTGAACGGAGAACCTATGTTACATACATACTTAACAGAAATGGCCCTCTTAGATTCGAAAATAAAACAAAGTCAACTAACAAGTAATATAAGTAAAGTTAAAAAAATCGAATTGGAAAAATCTACAGTTCCTGAACGAGATGAAGTAAAGGAACAAAAGAACAAGATAGAGCCCATTACTAGTAAAAGTAATACATTGGCTCTTCATGTTAACAGAAATGAATCCATCTCAACTTCTGTAGCTAAAGAAGAAAATATAACTCCGAGTAGTGAATGCCAAGTGACTATAAATGGTTCAATTGAAACCAAAGGAGCTCGTACACCTAGCAATTCTAACCCTGAAAATGCCAAACAAGTTGTTTCTGAATATTTAAAACATGCCAGGATAAGTCTCATGAAAACACTGGATGAATCAGGTATTCATGAGACCTCAAGTGATGACAGCAATGGTAGTAAAATATGTATTGAAGAGAAAGCAAAAATAGAAGATATGTCGGAAGGTGAAGTAGCAAAATTACCCCTAGACGATTCCATAGCTCCAAAAATTGTAATTGGCGGAGTAGCGTTTAAAGTAAATAAAGATAAAGATTATGACTCTACGATTCCCTATTCCCCTGGAAAATTAATGGATGATGGTCGTAGAGTGTGTGATTTTTGTAATAAAACATTCACAAAACCATCGCAACTAAAGTTACATCTAAATATCCATTATATGGAACGACCTTTTAGGTGTAGCGTATGCGCTGTAAGTTTCCGCACAAAGGGTCATTTACAGAAACATGAACGTTCCGGTTCGCATCACAATAAAGTTTCGATGACATCTACATTCGGAGCTGCGACATCTTTTAATCCAAGGCCTTTCCGATGCTCTGATTGCAACATAGCTTTTAGAATTCACGGACATCTGGCAAAACATTTGCGTAGCAAAATGCACGTAATGCGTTTGGAATGTTTATTTAAATTACCATTTGGAACTTTTACGGAGATAGAACGCGCGGGTCTTAGCCTGACTGATATTGACACGACAGATTGTGCAAGTTCATTGGCTAGTTTACAAACTCTAGCTCGTAAACTTCACGAAAAAGATCCAACGCGTTTAGAGTACCGGGAACCGAGCGCTTCCGGGGTACTCATACCTCCTGCAGGCAGGGAGTCTTCTGAAGAAGAGGAAGTTGCAGTAGCTTCAGAAAAGTCATGTGAGAATGAGAATGATAGTGAGATGAAAACTATTGAAAATAGTGATTGTCAGGAAACTGAACGAAATACTTTTAGTGCCACAGATAATTAGTGCCAAAATGTTTCTAAGTAGAATATTTTATGTGCAATTTTGTTTTTATGGTTATTTTAAGGTGTAATTATTATTCCTTGCTTAAGACTCGGAGATGTGTGAAAAACAAAATGAAGCGCTTTAATTATAATATACAATCCTGTATTTTATTTCAGCAAAGTGAAGGGACTTGTAAATAACTCATATTGATTATAAATATAAAATTGTTATAGTTGCTTCCAGCATAAGCTTATATATTATATATGTATCTGTTATAAATAGCTGATAAAATAAGGATTAAGTAAGGAGTGAATTTGTTAATGTTTTTCGTTTTATGATAGGAGCATCATGTAGCTTCTTCTTTTAAATGTTATCTATATAGATTTTGTGGTCCATATTCTTAAGTCAAGAAAGCTTGAAATATCAATGAGACATATTACAAATTTTAAAAACTTGTAGTAAACTTGATAAGACCGTTATTGAAACACTTTTGTATGTATTTTTATAAAATATATACTATGATGTATTTACAATGATAAATATCTACTTCCAAATCCTTTATATCTTTAAATGTAAAAATTGGCATATCAACATCCATACACGAAATGTAGTCAAAACCTTGTAAAACTTATAAAGTCTTCCATATCGAAAATAGATTTTGTGCTAGATATTTGATTTATTACTAGTTACTCTTCATCATTTGGGTGAATATTTGACTTGCGTGTTTATAAGTCGATCTGTACAGGTGTTTATTAATTATTTAGATATTTTATAGAGTAAGCAAGAGAAGAAGCTAATTATATCTTAGGGATATTTGTATTCATATTTAATTTCCTATAAAATTACTAAAATAATTCGTAGCCATCAATATAGTCATGGTGAAAATTTGTTTAGCAACAGCTGATTGACATTGTTTAATGTTTTTGCGAAACTTTGTCAATGTGCTGAACTTTGTCAATGAACTTGTTGGACCAAATTGGTTGGTAAACAGATGTTAACCATGAAAACGAGGGTAAAGATTTAAAACTCTTTTTTCAAAAAATTTTCTACTTTATTTGAAAAGCTACGTCAGGATGAGGAAAAGTTTTTTAATTATTAGCGACTGTACGCGCGCGTGCCGACGATCGGGAACAGAGTGAGGACGCTCATAGCGTTTTATAGCGCGTCAGTCGACCGACGAACGCGGCGCTGACGAGCGAGACCGACGCGCGTCATCAGCGGCGCGTAGCAACTCGCGCGCCGCTGATGTCAGCGTCACAGTGTGGTGCTTCATAGAACACAACGTATATTCGTACGCGCGACCGACATCAGCGACAGAGGAATTCGGGCCTTATGTTTATTCAGCCAAAAGTTGTTAATGCCTTGTTTCTTTTAAAGCCCGAGAAAATTAAGCCGAAAATTGACCATAAGCGGAAATAATTCGTGTAGTTTTGAAAATCGCTGCAGTTATTCATTGTCATGTCCAGATGATCATAGCAAACAAAAATCTAAAAATGGGTCCTTCTAACTCCCCTACACCGCCAGCTCACCCTCCACCCTTGAGGCCTATTGATATGATCATCTGGACATGTCAAGGAATAACTGTAGCGATTTTCAAAACTTCACGATTTATTTCCGCTAATTTTACTAATTTTCTCGGACTATTAGATAATGTTAAATTATTTGTTTTAGTTATAGATAGTTGGATTCTGACTTTCTCTCGGAAGTTATGTCAAAATGCAATCATGCTAAAGGACAAAAACTGTTAAAATAAAATAAAACAAAGGAATGATTTTAGTAATTTTCCGATTGAATTTGTAAATTAGCTTCTGTATCGCCTCAAAATAACTTGTAAGTTGATTGTTTACTTGTTATAAAATGGGGCAAAAATACATGACCCTAAACCCAGTAAATGGGCACTAAATAGCTTTTATATTATATTTATAATCAAAAACAAAAATAAGTTAAAATATTTGTATCCAATGTATACTGATACACAATGTATTATTATACTCATGCCCTCTATCAGTAGTACATCATTTATCGTCATAATTCCTTGATATAGAATGTAAATTAGAATTTATAATATTGACCTGGCATCTAAAAATTTAATTCATAAATTGTCTTCCTGACATAAAAAAATATTATATAATAAAGGGCCTATTTTGATACTAGTAAACATCCAATTTGATAAATTAATATATTTTGTAATATCAAAGAATTATCAAAATAGTTGAGTGTGTAAAGATTCTTATTTCTTAACTTGTATTTTATTCAATGTGATAACTTTTACGTAAAAATAAGTCAAGGTGACTAAAATATGCTTTTTAAAATAAAGTTAAGGAATTTATTAATAAAAATTAAAATGTTGTGTGAAAATATTCCTAATTAGAAGGTGTAAATGCTTTATATCGAGTAAATTGTGTTCAATCTATGTAGTTACAACAGTACCACATTAAAATACTACCACCATGGGGTAACTATTATGTTATCCAATTGTTATGAAGACTTTAAAATTATAATTTTGAATAATAAAAAAAAGAAAATTGTGAACTTTAGGTGAATGTATTGAATTAATACAAACTTGTCAAATATTTACCCATTTATTGTTTATTATACATTTAATGAATGGATATTTTATAAAGGTAAGATTAAAGTAAATGTAAAATTATATTTAACCTCTACTTATTTATTGTCCTCTTCATCGCGCATCAAACACAACCACTGAAATACTGTTCAGGAAATTATTTTGTCACAATTTAAGCAACCTAAAGAAAAAAAACTAAAGGAAATAGATAAAAGAAACTAAATAATATATAAAAAAAAAATAAGAATTAAGAATGTTTATCATTAACTAATACAATCAAAGATGACATTTGAATTTTTCCTCATAACAAAATCTACTAAAATATACAGTAGAATCCTTTTATTATATTGACCAACCGCTTATTATGACGTATTACACAGAAAAGTTTGGTTTTCATATAAAATTTTTAATTAAAGTCGGATAAAATGACTTCGTTTATAGTGACATATCGTTTATTGTGACCATTTTTTAATGAATTGTCTGGTTATATTGACCGAAATGAATTCTAAAACTTTCAACACTAATTTCTGTTTGGGAAAATTGTGATATCCGGCAACACTTTTGTGTAGGCATCTCTATTTTGTTTCTCTGTATTAAATACTAAAAAAACAGGAGATTGTTTATTTTCTACAAAATGCTTTGTATGAAGTCCGTTTATTATGACGAGTTTGATATTCCCCTTCAATTATAAACGGATTCCACTGTACTTCAAAGATAAAAGAAGCTAAGACTTTGTTCACATGTAAGTGATTTTCTATCTATATTTCTGGGACATAAGCTTTTTTTTATATAATCACATTGGTAATAAAATTGTTTCCTTTTAACCTTTTTAGGGTAATATCAAAAATGTTTACAAACTGTAATTTTATCAATGAAAATGATGTCCTAATCAATTTTTAGATTTTAACCAAAAATTTTGACCTATTTAAAAATGTATATTATTAACTGAATAGGTATTTTTATTTAGTTTTCATGAATAGATTTAAAATTTGCACAATGAGCATGTTACGGATTTTAAGGGCAATTCTGTTCTATTGTACGAGTAGGTGGTAGGTGAAGGGGCATAGAAGCTTGTATATTTAATATTCTATAATGAAGTCTGTTAAAAAATTAATGCTTTATGGCTCATACTCATAGCCAGGGAGAAAATGGACGAGAGCATTTCTTTAGAGAAATAAAAGAATTTAAAAATAAAATTCTCACAACACAAAGTGCATCGGTGGTTGAAGTTGTTTTAAAAAGGATACATCTTTTCGTTCTTTTCTTATACATAATTCGGTAACCACATTCTCGACATCTGATTGGATCTCTTGGTTTGATTTCGTTTTCTTTGTGGCATTCTGCAATAACATGGATAAATTATTTTCACTTGAAAAAGTAGAGTTCTATCTAACTATAATAATTCAAAATATAAATTATTAACAGTATTATGTATATATAATTTAACCTCCACAGACGTATATCATGGGGGCCTTAGTTGCAGAAGTTTCCTTATTGGTATCCGCCATTATAAATAGTTAATAAATTTAATAAAACGTGAAAATTAATGTGCGAAATACAAATCAGAAAGCACACACAATAAAATTAATATAACCGCGAAATGTTAACTACATTATCTACAGACTACAGTCTTCAACACCATGCCAATTGCCAATTGCCAATTGCAATTTGACACTTTGACAGCTGTCACCACAGAGTATAATAATATATAAGCTGTCATTGGAACACACAGCGGTATTATGAAATTACCGGTAAAATTCCCATTCACAGACGTGGACTGAACTTACACTTCACCGTGTTTTCCAATTACAGCACTAGAGCGCATTATGCGGCATAATGCTTAACTTGAATGTTCCAACTACAGCAACGCTTCGCACAATCGAGCACTTTTAAAAGTAATGCGCGTGAATTGATGCGTGCAATCGATTTATCGTTAGTAATTATTATTAATTGTTGGAAAAAATTTTAAAGCTTTCGTTTCATTGTAGTTTTTTCGAAATAATCAAAGTTAATTCAAATTGTGTTAAAAAAATAAATATAAGTATGGATGAAGGTACAAACATTGAAAAAAATGTTAATGAAATAATCAAAATCCAAATTACTTAAAATAACCGTAAATATTTTTCAACCAATTATTATGTATACCACTTTATTTACACATTAATGAGGTTATTGCTAACTCTATGAATATTTTTTTTTCAACACTGAACTTAGCGCAACCTGCTGGTGCGTTTCACGTTCCAATTAAGCATCAGCATAATTCGGCATTGTGCGCCACTGTCCACTGAGTCGCATTATGCTCTGTAATTGGAAAACAGTCAATAACATATCCAAACTATCCAAATGAAATTATTTTTTTTAATCAATGAATCCGAGTGAATCGTAGTGGTTTGTATATAATCATGATGTAATAGTTATATTATCCAAAACGACATTATAATATTGATTCAAAGAGTAAACTAATTGATTTCCTAAGGATTTCATACAAAGAAGTATTATACAGGGTGTCTAGTAATTAAGGAATAACCATAACCATGAAATTGTTTTCAGACTTTCGGTAGAGCAAAATGAGATTAGAATCATAATGATAAAGGGCAATTTTTTAGGCCTTTGTGCCCACACAGATTCCATGGATACTTTTTTTGTTGTGTTACTGAAGTTATGTGACTTACTTCCTAAAGAAGGTAAACTAAGGTTATGATTTTTGTAAAGGCAATTTGATATTCAATAAGGAACACATTCAACGAAAAAAAATCGGGAAAAGGTCGCAAACTACAGACTTCATGTCCAACAAATGCCAAAAAAATGTGGTAATTTTACATAAAAAGGGCGTAGACCACGAAGCTTTTGGGATCTCTATAAAATTTTGGGGGTGATGGGAGGTGACACTACCTTCCACCGTCTGAACACGCACGTATTCTACTATCCACAATTACTGGGAAACTAAGTATTAAAATGCATTCAGCTATCAACATTATAGATTGTGGGATTCCACTAACAGCGAACTAATATTATAATATAATAATTAATATCTTTATTTTTATATATTTTACTCTGTGGTAAGGTGCAATCTGTTTATCTGTGCTCCATTGATATTTCTTTCTGACATTTGCTGTCAATATATATATAACAAAAACATAGAAAAATCAAAATAACTACAATACAAGTAACATAATAATTGTTAAATCTAATAAGATTAATTTCTTGTCCAAACTTTCAATTCATTATCAACTAACTGCTCTTTTATTACCGACGGTGAAAAATTGTTTGTGTCCATTGAATAGTTAAAAAATGCATTTCCTTCACAATTTTGATCCTGAAACTTCTACTCGTGAGCGAAGAAAACTAAATCGAAAAAGTTATTTTATTAAGTAAGTATCTATCTTTCTAGTAATTCATCAGTCAAAATGTTATGATCTTGTGTTTATTATATTTTATTTTAGTCGCAAATGTAAAAAATTATACAACGAGCGAGGACATTTAAACGCGACAGGTGAGGATCGTTGTGATTGTTTAGATGAAAAATGTCCAGGATGCCACTTTCCTTGTCCAAAGTGCAACTCTAATAAATGTGGTCTTGAATGCAGGTAACATTATTTATGGATTATTTTGTGTATTTTCTGCGTATATTATGTATTTAATTATTAAATTACTTAAGTACCTAAATAATACCTAATTTATCTTGCGTTTATATTGCAGAGTCAATAGGAAATGGATGTATGATAAAATAGAAATAGAAGGAAATGACATGGTTGTTAAAAATACATTTAATAATAAGTGAAAATAAATCTAATCATTGGCCAATAGTTTAAAGAAATATTCAACTTCAAGTTCACCATCTTCAGGAAGATCAGTGCAATGAACAGCATTGTGTATTATGCTTTTACCATAATGTGCTCTAATGGACTCTGGATATAACTGACGTGCTAAATCCTGAAATAAATACAGAATTAAAAAAAACTTATTTTTTTTTTTTGCTATCTTTGATGGATAAACCAATTTTGATTTTGTTTGAAAGGGAGTTTTCTTAGCTATGTTTGATATCAGTTAAAGATATATAATTATAGCTGCTACCACTACATGGGAATGGAGGTGTTTTAAAATTAAAATTTAATTTGATGTAGCCAAGAGTGTGATAAATGATAACTTAAGATCTATCTGGCTCACAACATAGTGAATATTACTTACTGGATCTCGAGGGCCACATAGTTTCCTGAATTCACAAACACAGTTCATATTTGAGTCTAAGGATTTCACTTCTAAAGCAACACATTTACCTTCAGCTAAGTGGATGCACATAGCCTGTGAGTGGAGAAAAATTAGGAAACTCAATCTGTGTGAATATTTTATATTGTAATATATTATAACAGTGCATATTTTTTTTAATGGTGAATTAATAAATAAATATACTAACTACATATTATAGTATATTATTATCTGTGATATTATCATATTAAACTTAGGGATTACTTTGATTTAAACTATACATATAATCTAACTATACAGGTAAGTAATCATACAAGTGATAATTATTCTAGTGTAAAAATAGTGTATGTGCATGTGTACCTCAGACCCTTATAACATAATTTTACCTCATATTCTGGAAGTACTCCCTTATATATTTCGTAAAATTCCTGGGCATTCGCGAGTTTCACTGAAAACATCGCAATAGCTGCAATATAGAATTTCCCTGAGGTCGCAATTTGCTCCAGTATCGCGCCGAGATTTCCATCTATCACTGCATGGGGCTTTATGATGCAACAAGTGCAGTCTTTAAGGGTAGCTCTAAACGGCACTCGAGGAATACCTTTGTCGTAGCCAAAGAATAACTCAAGCATCTACGAATTAGAATTATTGAAAATTGATATATTATCAAAATAGTGCTTGTGCAGGGGCAAACTGCATGATTCCCTATTTCCCTTCACAAATAAACGTAAAAAAATTCAAGGGGTGAGTAATAAAAAAATAAGTTTTGCTTAGGTAGCTACCTATGTATAATAACGATTATTCTAATTTTAAACTTCCGCGCGGTTTTAATTCGCGCTAAGAAGTATCATAATGATGAATGCAGTAGCATTTTCCGACACAGAAGTGATCATCTCATAATGAATAAACGATAAAATATGTTATTAAAGTCTACGAGATAAAGACAAATCTTATATATTATTATTGTACAAAAAAATCAGCCACGTGCGAGTCGGACTCGCATAAATTTTATAAATAAATACCTGACTAGCGTCTTCCAAAGTATTGCAACCGTGCGCAACATTTTTTAATTTATTTTCTCCGTACAATTTTCGAAGTGTCCCTGGTGCTGCTTCAGCCGGATCTGTCGCCCCTAAACATTTACGCCATTTCTTGACCGCATCCGGAGCCACTAATTCCAGTCCGATAACTTCCGAGGCGGTCACATAATCTATTATTATTCTAATAGAATACACATTATAACAATAACTATTTATTCTCTAATAATTATAACTAAAAAGTGCTTCAATATAATTACGGCATCATATTGCTTCCAGATATGCTTTTGTAAAGTTCCATTGCAAAGTCCTTACTAATTTTTCCATTTTTCATACGGACGATACGAAAACCGCTCTTCATTATGAAAGTGATGATTTTCCCATGAGCACTAGGTGGAACTGGTTTGATTAGAGCAAATGTGCTACAATTAAATAAAATTATCATTTGAGAAACTACCTAGGTATATGATTTTAGATAATAAGTTATCCGGTAAATATTATAATATTATGTTGTTTTTACCTTTGCACATTATTGAATAAAGTTCTGCGAGTGGCTGGCGCACAATCTGTTATGTATAGTAATTTCGAAAATATGTTAACAATGTTGCCTATTTGTAGCATTTCAAGTTTCAACGGAGGCAACTGTACGCGTTTTAGAAGGTTTTTCCCCTTCTTGGTATTGATTATTTGTACTGAATTATCAAATGGATAGAAGTTCAAGACAAGTTCGACGATTTCATCACCTTCCTCATCATACATTTCACACAAGAATGTATATTTATCAAAGTAATCATATACCTGAAGTATTTAAAAATTGATTAATATCATCTTATTATTAATTTAATCTTGTTGAGAACTAAATGTTATGTTATTTTGAATTTTTTCCACTGCATTGCTATCATTTCGAATAGCAAAATGCTGCATAATATAGATTTCCTTTTTCAATGCAGCAATCAGCATTGTCTTGTATTTTAAATCAAATCTATACCAATAATAAAAAAAAAAAAAAATATTTTTACCAGTTACAATATAAATCTCCATTGAATATTCTATAAAATGATGTGCAGATTTAGGATATTACGTCCATTACCAATCGTGTAAGTAATTAATTTAATAGAACTACGTAACGAAGGCAAAACAAATTTTTCGATCGTAAAGCACTCTGTAATTATTTATCGCATCTGCATCAGTGGTGCAATTGTAGTCTCTGTTTGTAATATTGAGTTAACCGATTTTTATTAAATTTATTATATTTTATACCGATATTCCCATAGGAACATTAGGATTTACAGGAAAGATTCCGTCACGAGTGTGGGAGAAACCACAGACCGCGGAGCGCAGCTAGTTCATCAATATATTTTTATACCCACCATTTTGAAGGAGGATTTAGAGGAATAATCCTGCTAATAAAATGTTACTTTATATGTTTATTACGTTAAAATATAAGCATCTAAAACTATAAATATTTTGTTGTATGTTTCCTTCTCGGATCTATTAAAAATATTTGATCTGAGGTTTCGTTTCGTAGGTGTAATTCCCATGACAATGACGTTTTCATTTTATTTATTTACTTTTTTAACACATACCTAGTTAGTTAGTTTAAAATTTAAATGCACAAAACATATTAATACAGGTCCTTATAATTAAATTAGACTACTGTAGACTACACTATAGTTCTTAACTGAAAATGAGTCTCAATGTGGTCTTAACTATGGGCTTTATGTGGTCTAAGCACAGGTCTAAGCAAGGTCTAAGTGGGGTCAGTATTCACAAATCACAAATAACCACCAAATAACCAAAAGACTTCCATCTAGTTGACATTTGTTATAGCCATGGAAACGTCAAACAAAACGCAAACGGCAAATGTCATAGCTGAAGCGAAAAATCAAAACAAACGGTTTTTCAGCCCTTTTTAGTGAATTTAAAAATAATTGTGCTATAAGCTATTTACAAAAATTAGAAGTTTATACCATTAAACGCAATGGTATATATACATTTTATTCAATTACTTTCTTTATTATACTTAATATTAGAAAATATTGGGTTCATTACTTCATTCATGAATTGATTCCAGGAGGGTGCTTACAAGGATAAATATACATTCATAGGGGAATGGTACGATAATCAAGCAAGTCTTATCAGGCGGTTCAATGTTTTTTACTATCCTACCGATGATACAATTGAAATGTATGATCTAAAAAATAGGAAAACATTTCTCAGGAGAGTGAAAGTGAATGGTGTAACTCTAGATAACTTTTTTATTGGAAGTACTCTTTATATATTAGGTAGATTAATTAAAATCACAGATTTTGCATGTGAGGATACAAAGAAAAAGTTACACAAGGATATGCAAGTGTAAGGATTTTTTTAAAATAGTTTTCCTCTAACTATCTATCCCAATTGCATGTTTATAAATTTTCCTTTTCAGGATTTTATGGCTAGTTTATAAAAAATCTAATTATTACTAACAAATAACTTATTTTAGAACATTTGCATTGATAAAACCAATACCAACGAGAATTGCAGGAAAGGTAATAACTCATTTCTATGAACATGGTCTAAAGATAACGAAGATGAAGAAAGCTTGTGTCACATCAGACGATGTGTCATTTCTGTGTAGATCCCAAGTTTCTGACAATACATTTCCGTAAGTTTTTATTTAAATCTTTTGCACAATGAATATTTAATTTAACTATTTTTTAACATACATGTTTTTACATTCAATATTCTGGAGCATAATTCTAATTCAATTCTAACAACTTAAATTCTTACAAGATTTCTTCTAGAATATCTTATTGGAAATCAAGTTTATGGTATGGAATTAGTGGGTAAAGATGCAGTTGCAGTTGCTATGAAGGTCCTTGGTGATAAAGACCCATCTAAGTCTGAACCCGGAACAATTAGAGCCCTCTATGGGTCAGATCCAGTGAGAAATTGTGTCCATGTTTCATCAGACCCTGATGGTGCTATTCAGGTATGTGAAAAGTAGGGATAAACATTTGTTCAAGCATTAATACATTTATTGGTTTAATCTAAATTCTGTTTAAATACATATCAAAATCTTTGACACAAAAGGTAAGAATTAAATGTGGTTACTGCAGTGTTTTTATTTATTTTTATTTTTCAGGATATTGAATACTTCTTCCCACCTCCTCCACAACACTTATCAAGACTCAGGCTAACAGCTACATTGTCTAATTGTACATTATGTATTATCAAGCCTCATGCAATAAGAGAGGGAAAACTAGGAGCAGCTTTAGAAGCCATTGATGAAGGAGGCTTTGATATAACAGCATTGAATATGTTTATGGTAGAAAATGTCAATGCTTCTGAGTTTTATGAAGTTTATAAAGGAATAGTACAAGAATATAAGGTATACTAGTTTGTAATATGTTACTTATTACTATACTTAGGTGTAGTTTAAAGTGTTCAAATGTTTGTAAAATACTACATTGTCAACTTCTAAGTACATATTATTACCTAAAAAATAATTACATCAAGAAAGTTACACAGAGAG
>CAJQZM010040350.1:0-37258 GCA_907164665.1 Colias nastes | reverse complement strand
TAAAGAAACAAGTCAAAATCACTCTTAAAATCGATACGGCCTCTTAATTTTATATGAAAAAATTCTCATAATTTCGAGTATATATGTCTTATTATATATTTCGTAGAAAGTTTATACAAAAAATGTAAATTTAATTAATTTTAAATGAAAAAGAAATAGTTTTACTTTGACCTCGTGAGAAAATTTCATATTACCCATTCTATGAACTCGAAAGCTCGAAAGTGTAATATAGTTTAGCGTTTGAAAGGTTCTCAGTTCTATTAAGTTTAATTCGTTATACTTATTTATTAAGGAGATAACACATTTTTTTAAATAGAAAATAGAAATAGAAAAAATCTTTATTGAAAAAGTTTAAAATAATACAGTTAAAATATATTTATATTGATAAGAATTAGCTTTTTGTTGAGAATTTCTGCCTTTTGCACGCCTCATAAGCGAAGCGTTGAGGTGGGTACTACCACAGTATTACCATCCTACAGTAGTGCGACGAATGTACTTGTGCAGAGAAACGGAGGGGAACTGGCGGGGGTCGGGCGACGCGGGCCGCGTAAAGCAATCACGCTGAGATTGCTTTACCTATCGCGAAAGGACGACGCAGTCGTATTTTTTGTGTAATAATTTTATTATACATAGGTACTTACATATTCTATTATGGCGCGCAAAAACTGTTCCGTTTACGGATGTAAATCTACATTGAAATCCCAGAAGGAAACAATATTTCAGAAAGATTGTATTAATTGTATCTGTTGAATTAAAATCAAAGCTATGTATATGTTGTCCTCATTATTTTCTAATCAGATTGTACATCCCAATGCGAATGCATTACTTAGTTAAATGGTATAATATACAATTAAGAAAATCCTAAAATAAAGTGTCCACGTAAATAATATTTAGCAGTGCAATATCTGTAATTATATATTTATGAACAAATAATTACATCAGATTTAATAATCGCAATTATTTTGAATGTACATATGAATAAATGATTTCATCATAATATTAATAATCACAATTGTTTTATTTCCCATTTGTTGCAACCCTAGCGTATTTTCGTGTGGCAGCGTAAGTACCTACGCTGGCGGCGGCATCGCGCGACATCAGAGGCGTTTCATTACTTTAGGAAATAATATTGTAATACTGTGGTACTACTGTCACTTCGCGCAAAACATCTGATTTTTCAAACTTAAAATGTCTTTATGTATCATACATTGCACTTGTAAGATAATACATACACACACATATTAAGAAAAAACACTATTTTTAACATTCATGATATTTTTGATGTCATTTTTGTTATTTAAACTAGTTAAAAAACAGTTTAAAAAAGTTCTGTCTTGGACGTCCGTGTGTCTGTAGGTATGTGCGGAGGATTTTCTTGTTAACACGATAGCGACCGAAATACTTTACTAATCGAGTCTTTTTTAGGGTTCCGTAGCCAAAATGGCAAAAACGGAACCCTTATAGTTTCGTCATGTCCGTCTGTCCGTCTGTCCGTCTGTCCGTCTGTCACAGCCGATTTACTCGGAAACTATAAGTACTACAGTGATGAAATTTGATGGGAATATGTGTTGTATGAACCGCTACAAAAATATGACACTAAATAGTAAAAAAAAAGAATTGGGGGTGGGGCCCCCCATACATGTAACTGAGGGATGAAATTTTTTTTTTCGATGTACATACCCGTGTGGGGTATCAATGGAAAGGTCTTTTAAAATGATATAAAGTTTTCTAAAAAACATTTTTCTTAAAGTGAACGGTTTTTGAGATATCAGCTCTCAAAGTCGTAAAAAGTATGTCCCCCCCCCTCTATTTTTATAACTACGGGGTATAAAATTCTAAAAAAAATAGAGGTGATGCATGCTAATTAACTCTTTCAACGATTTTTGGTTTGATCAAAGTATCTCTTATAGTTTTTGAGATAGGTTGATTTAACTGTAATTTATTATATTTGCTGCTACGGAACCCTTTGTGCGCGAGCCCGACTCGCACTTGGCCGGTTTTTTTTTTCTCTTACGCTTGAGTATGCTCAGGAATAGAACCCTTTCATTTTTCAGGGTCTGATTCGATGTGGTTTAATTGTTATTAAATAAACAAAAATAATAATTAATAAATAATTATTAAAAAAAATTATTTTATAAAATTGAACATGTAGAAAATAAAAAAACTTTCATGTGCAATTTTGAAAAAAAAATTTTTTTAGTGATTTTTTGTTTTAAAAAAAAATTCAAAAATTATTAGATGTTGGCTAACTTTAGAATCATATAATTAGGATAAAACTCAAACTCAAACTCAAACATTTATTTATTCAATTAGACTTCTTCGAGAAGCACTTTTGAAACGTCAATACATATTTTTAACATTTACCACCGATTCGGAAAGCAGTATCTATGGAGAAGAATCGGCAAGAAACTCCATAGTTGCTCTTTTAAATCATTTCAGTAACTATTACAATTTAATTTTACAAAATATGTAAGTAACTGTACGTATATATCATAATATGCCAAAGAACTGTCCTGTGGTTTTTACGCGACAACCCTCCATGGGTTTTTATCTTCCATATATTCCTTAATGCTGTAATAGGCTCTCTGAACTAATACGTTTTTTACATAATTTTTAAATTTAGCACTACTAAACTCTTTAATACTATGAGGAATTCTGTTGTAAAAAAGTATACCTTGGCCCATAAATGAATTTTTAACTTTAGCTAACCGGTAAAATGGCATTTCAATTTTATTTCGGTTCCTTGTGCCATAACGGTGTCTATCTCCTACTCTTGTGTGTAAGTCTGCGTTTTTGTGTACATATAAAATATTATTAAATATATACTGTGATGGTACTGTGAGGATACCAGTATTCTTAAAGAGATCTCTTAGTGAGTCCCTAGCACGTAAATTATATATAGAGCGTATGGCTCTTTTCTGTAGTATAAATATAGTTTCTATATCTGCAGCCCTGCCCCATAGCAGAATTCCATAGGACATAATGCTATGAAAGTAGCTAAAATAAACCAATCTAGCCGTGTCTTCATCGGTGAGATGCCTTATTCTTCGAACTGCATATGCAGCTGAACTAAGCTTAGCAGCGGTGGTGGCAACATGCGCCCCCCATTGTAGCTTCTCATCTAGTGTCAAACCAAGAAAAACAGTAGAATCAACAGGGTATAATACCTCCCCGTTTAAAATAATATCCCTTTTCACCTTTTTTACATTTGGAAGGATAAATTCTACACAATTTGTTTTTTTTGCATTTAATAATAAATTATTAGCAGTGAACCAATTGGATATGCGTAAAAGAGCAGAGTTTACTTCGTCAACATTTGTGTCATGTCTATCCACATTAAATATTAATGAGGTATCATCTGCAAACAGTACTATTTCACACATATCCTGCAAATAATAAGGTAGGTCATTAATATATACTAAGAACAAAAACGGTCCTAAGATAGATCCCTGCGGAACACCTATGTTAATCGGCGCACCGCGAGATTTCTCTCCATTAACAACAACGGTTTGTACCCTGTTCTGAAGATATGAAGCTATGAGGTCCTGAGATAAACCTTTAATACCATAAAAATTTAGTTTCCGTAATAGAGTGGTATGTTCTACACAGTCAAAAGCCTTAGAAAGGTCGCAGAATATCCCCAAAGCATTCTTTGAATTTTCCCATGCTTTATATATATGTGACAAAAGAGCTATTCCAGCATCAGTGGTAGAGCGCCCCTTTGTGAAACCAAACTGTTTGGCGTGCAGTAAACCATTTGATACAAAATGACTACATAATTGGTTTAAAATTAATTTCTCGAAGACTTTGCTCAAAGTTGGTAAAATGGAAATTGGCCTATAGTTCTTACAGTCTTCTTGGTCACCACTTTTAAATAAAGGAATAACTTTACTTAACTTTAATAAATCAGGGAATATACCACAGTCACAACATTGATTAAATATAAACGCTAAGTGGTTGGCAATGTTTTCTATAATATTATTTACTAGATTTACAGACATTCCCCAGAGATCACATGTTTTTTTTAAGTTCAATGTTTTAAAAGTTTTAACAATTTCCTCTGCAGTCACATGTCGCAATTCAAATAATACATTACACTCAGCAACATGGTCCCTCAAGTAGGACTCCGCAAGCGCTGATGACGAATTTAATTTTTCGGTAATACTAGCAGGGACACTACTAAAAAAATCTTCAAAAGCAAGCGCAACATCAGCACTTTTGTCAATGACCCTACCAGCATTAACTAGTTTTATGGTACTATTTGATTGGCTTTTGCCCATTTCACCATTAATAATTGCCCAAACCGTTTTAACTTTGTTATCAGAGTTGCGTATTTTATCTCTGACATACAAGCACTTGGCAGTGAAACAAACTTTTTTAAAAGTTTTTGAATAATTTCTAACATAACTAAGAAATGCCAAGTCTTTGTTATATTGCTTCATGCCATATAACTCATATAAAAATTAAAACGTTCCTGCATCTGTGTATACTAGGTGTTGCCCATTGGCTAAATGGTAAATCCTTGGTAATACTTAAAGATTTAACTTTAAAGATTTTTTCAAACTCATTATGAATTAAATTAAAAAGATTTGTAAACATTTCACAAGGATTATTATGAAAGGATTGATCATTCAGGCCAGGCAATTTATTATTAATATTATCTCTAAATTTATGAATGCCTTTTTTAGTTATAGGCCTAACATTAATTCTTTTAAATGTAGGTATGCAATCCCATTCAAAAACTACTTTCTGGCCACAGTGATCCGAAGTCAGTGTATTGAGAATATTTTTATTAATCCTTCATGTTTGTTTACATATGTCTTGCAGTATTCACGGGTATATTCATTTCACCTCAACCGTATATTCAAACCCCTCCCTATTTCCAGTTCTGCCAACAGATATATTTCCCCTTAATTATGAATTTCCCCTTAACTATGACAATACCGACAACATACATACCGACACAGATCTATGAAAAAGGACACTGGGGGCGCTGGCATGCAAAGGTGGATATATTTACTATTCAGATCCTATAGTTTATGTAAATGAAAGACACCGCACTCTCGTGTGTAAAAGCGGAAGCCGCGTCGTAAATTTTTTTAAACTGTAGTATCCTATCTACTTCTGAGATAACTATATGTGATCATATTTTTTTTTTATAGTCTGTGCCCGTCCGCTTTTGACATGAAAAAAAGCCAAGATCTAAAAATCGGGGGTACTATAGTTTGAGCTAATAAATAATATTAATTAAAAATAGAGTTTATTATAAAAATATTATAAAAATTGGTCAGTAACGATGGATATACTTTATTTAAGTGTATATTTTGACATAAATTGATATTTGAGTGAAAAAAAATTTTTGGGAAAAAAATAAATTTTACAACCTCAAAATACCGTTCTGATTACGGTATAGAGACTCGAAGAGCTGGCGCACACGTGCTACGCACATGTGTTGAACGGTACTTGGCGCCAGGCTCTATCGAGCCTGTTAATTTTCAATTTAAATTACCATCTAATTTAACAGTAGTGACACCTTGAAAGATCTTGAGACAGTACAAGAGCATTGGCACATGAGAACAAGTGTATCTACATACTTATATATTATATACACCTTTATAAATAATAAAAAAAATAAAAAAAAAAAATAAAAAAAAAAAAATTTTATTGTAAAGGATGAGATTATGAGGCGTGCACTTTTGGATTTTCCAAACTTTTTTTATACTTAAGTGTATTATAATACTTCAAAAGTGCAGTAGTTAGTATATGAACTTTATAACCTAAGTTAGGATTTATTAAACATTTTCATCTACATTTAAATTTAAATTTACAACAAACAAATAGACAGATATAAGATAGTCGTAATGTTAGAACTTCAAAATATCTCAGATCAAAAGACTGTAACATACAAGTGCTGCATTACAAAGGCGTACCATTTCCATCGCAGTATAGACTGTAAAATTTAGGGCTAGCACCTGTTTAGATTTTCCTGTGCAAGTATTTCGCACATTTAATGAAAATTCCTGTTTTTGAAAGAAGAAAGATAGAAACAATATTGCGATTATTTAGCAAGACAGTGTGACATAATATAGGTATAGGCAACAAAACGACGATTTTGACGATACAATATTAATGCTCTTTCATCGCGTTTTATTTTGCGTTTGCAAGTTCCATATTACCAAAACAATGACCAAGCAACGCGTGGCTTCGTTATATATTAAAAAACTACTAAAATAGACAATGGTAAGCGACTTTGTTTTAAACAATGTAGTGAAAATTTGAAAAGAAAGTAATTAAAAACGCATCTTTTCACTTCCCATTTCCAAATCCCTTCTATACACCTATACCTACATAGGTAAACATCTAAAAAGTTCCAAGCATAGAAATCTAAATAACAGTGTCTTGTTATTTAGATTTCTATGTTTCCAAGCTATAAGTACATATGGCAACCCTATATACGCATACCTGCAACGTGCACCTAGCCAATCACTATTTCATATTTGGAACCTTGCCAGACACTGCATTGTTTCAGTGATAACGCCTCTATATGATAGATATTCAGAAATATTAGATACTGTTAGTTCAAATGTTTATTTTTTAAGCTAGATTCTGTTAAGAAGTGTTTAAGAAACGTCAAAATACAGAAAAATAAGTTTCCGAAAGCAATTTCTACAGAAGTCAGCCAAAAAATCTAATTAGTTACTTTTGCTCTATATATTAAAACAGTTACATTTTTTTAAATTATTTAAAAAATACATTAAATCATTAAGAAACCATTACCTACATACTACTAGGCGAGAACTAGTACAAATAATTTGATAGCAAATCCACCAAACATCGGATTATGACGATATATTATTTAAAGTTGTGTTTGTTTTGAATGCAAGAATTACGCGAACTATTATTTGGAATTGAGAATATAGTTCACATTTTATCTATCTTTAGTTCATATCTTTATGGAAATTTTAAAGCTATGTATCATCACACTACGACTCATTCGACGCATCAAAAACACGTTTTAAAATAATACAGTAATTTTCCTCTTTAGTATTTGAATGCTGTAAGTTGTGACATCCAAAACTAGTATGTAATCAGTAATCAGTTAAAAAAAATCTGTAGGTATTCCTCATATCAATTTTAATAGCCGATTGGAAAATTTCAGTAGAAATGTGATAGAAACGCAAAATATAGAGCAAATATGAAATCTTGAAATGTGACATTTCATTAAAGTACCGCAAATCAAAATAAATCGTCAAAAAAGAAGATAGACAACAACACATCCTACTAATATTATACAGTAGAACCTCTATAAGTCGAATATCAAGGGAGACGCCAAAAAATTCGAGTAATAGAGTTTTCAACTTATGGAGGATTTCGACTTAGGCGGATTTTGATTCGACATAAAGAGTTTGAGGTTTATTCTTATAAATTTTGAGTTAGAGAGGTAAAATAAATTAAAATTCAACTTGCAGAGGTGATAAACATATTTTTATTTATTATAAATCAAACTTTTTTATAATATATAAATCATTTTAAAATAAAAAATATGGCATTAAAAAAGTCGGTATTTTTGTTTTGCTTTAGATAATTTGGTTGTTCTCTATATAGAGTATTGTCTAATCTATAAAGAGCAGAAAATTCTTCTTCAGAGTTACTGGTTTGCTCTATAAAATTACGTAAGGTATTCAATGTATGCACGTCTTCTATGTCATCTTCGGTTTTCTGAGCTACTGAATCGATAATTTAGTCATCAGATAATGCAAACACGTGTTTACGTGAGTCATAAATTTATTATCGTATACTCCTAAAATTTTTTCTAAGAAACAATAGTGTACTTACATTGTCGGCAAGTTCTTAAAGTCGGTAACTTATTTTTGTTCGAACAATAGAAGTAATAAATTCCAAATGTTTAGTTGTAAAGATTGTAAAATAAAACGTTACTATGTTCGAGATACAGAGGTGAAATTTAATTTTTCGAGTTATAGAGTGAAAATATGTACCAAAATGGCTTGAGGGGACTCGGTGATTATTTCGACTAACAGAGGGTCAAAATTTCAAGTAATGGAGGTTTTGGTGTTTGAAGGGAAGGGAACAAAATATTTTTTCGAGATTTGGAGGTTTTTGACTTATCGAGGTTCGACTTAACGAGGTGCTACTGTAAATGCGAAATATTTTAAGGATGGATGGATATTTTTTACTCTTTCACGCAAATTCTACTGAACCGATTACAATGAAATTTGGTATGTAGGTAGCTGAAGATCCAGAATAAGGCATAAGCTACTTCCCGGAAATCTCACAGGAACGGGAACTGTGCAGGCTTTTCTTTGAAAACGCGGGCGAAGCCGCGAGCGGAAATCTACGCAATAAATATTACATACAATAGCATTGCCTAATATAAAATTAAAGAATGTAAAAGAAATTTTGAACTAGTACAGCATAAAACATGAGTAACCCATACATTACATCAAATAGGATGTTACATCTTCAAAATTAGATACTAAGTGATTAGGCCAATTACCTCCCGGCCTATAAATAGCTTTAATTAGACATCTCCCCGCAGCGCTCGGTCTATTTTAGATCTAATTTAACACTTGAGTGCATTTCTTAGAAAAATTTTGTGAAAAGCGAAATTGGACTCTGTTTAGTGGGTTTTAAAATTAAATTTAAACATTTAAGGTAGAAGGGAAGTGATATAATAATTAATGTTATATTAAATAGGTTAAAATATTTAGTAAAGGGCATGAAAATCTAAAAATAGGTTTGATATTGCTTCAATATGTCTTACAAAGTTTACATAAACAACATTCGATTTCAATAAAATTTTGGATTGGTTTCTTCGATTAGCTACGTTTTTATAGAAAACAGTCACAACGCGATATTTAGATATCCTTAAAGATAGCATTTCTCAGAAATGTATTAAATATACATACTAGGGGAGAGGGGGGCACATTTGAACACTTTTTAAATAAAAATTTTTTTGTCCCGTATGGTATGACCAATCAAGATTTATTTTATTTTAATATAAGATATGGGGCTTATACTACATAAAAAAAATTATATTTAGTTATTTTGACTTGCTATAGTTACACAGTATCAATTTTTAAAAAACTCGATTTTGTTCAAATGTGCCCCGCGAATGGGGCACATTTGAAACCCCTAGGGGCAGTTTTGAAAAACTGGAATAAAATGGAAACCATGTAACTTAGAACATAATCAACAATATATTTATGTTATTTGTAGCTAATATTATGATAGTATACTGTCATTTATGTCTTACAATAACTATTAATTAAATAAACTTATATAAAACTCTTAACAGCCTGGGGCAGTCTTGAACAAAGAACACGTTATTTTAACCGAGATCAAATTGGACATTGTGAAACAATATTAAAAATAATATTCATAAGTAACTTAGCAAATATGACATTTTAAAGACGCTTAAATCTATAATAAACAATCATGACAACTAAATGACCACAAAATATAATTATTAAAAATGCAAACCACATCAATACTTTGATAGTTAATACTACCAAAATATTGGACTTTGAAATAAATTTAAATATAAATATGAGATAGGTTAAAGTACCTAACCCATCTTAAATTTACTGAAGTCAAAATTAAAAGTTAATAAAGCAGCTGTTCGTGAAGTTCCTGCAGTAGGGCATGGCTTCGGAAGTTTCTTTACAACATCCGTGATAGGCACAAAAGATTGATCTTCTTTTTCAGGGAAAAAGAATTCATAACAGAACTTCTTTTTCATGAAAGAAACTAAAAACATATTTCCATCTTTTCTTTTTATAATAGCCACGAAATACTTTTCTACATTACTCTTGGTAGAGTGACATTTGACTAATACATAATCACTTTCATTTATATTTTCTTCTCTCAACGATTGCATTGATTTATTTTCGTGAACCAGATCATTATCAGACTCAGGATCGCTTCCACGATCACTTGCATCCATATCAGAATCGTCATGCAAAGATATATTTCCATCTGATTCTGAGTCTGATTGATCTTTTTTCTTTTTATAATTTCTTACCATTATGACTGTAAAGTAAAGACAGTAAAAAATGTAATTACTTACTTAGTAAAAGGGTACATGTATATGTGTATGGGGCAGTTTTGAACATTTTATTCAAAAGTGCCCCAGTTATTTTGATCAAATCTGCCCCAATACCAACCTTCACAAATAAAAAATTTTGGACGTGAAAGTAACTTGTGTTCAATGATCTCATATTTGTAAATACTTTGTCTGTAATACGTGAAACACTATAAAATAATAACAACTCGAATATAATACTTACGTTTTCAGTAATTTGCATTTAACCAAAAAAATATTTGTTTACTTTCGTCTCCGTCAAAGTAACCGGCAATATTTTCGCAAAATGACACTGACATAGACGTTAGTTGACAACTGACAGATGTGTAGTTCGGTGTTACCAGTATTAAAAAGGTGATGGAGGTCGAAAACAGTAAAGGATGCGTTCATAAATCGAATAATTCAAAACTGCCCCTGTTCTAAACTGCCCCCCTCTCCCCTACATACATATATTTTGTGTATTTATTATAAACTATTTCGTTAAACCCCGAACGATTATTATTAACAAGTAAAATCATTATTTTACTTGATGACCTTTCGGGAACTTTATTTTCTCTTATCATTATTATTTATTTTCATAAGAGAGAGAGAATCAATTTTTTACAATCAAACTTGTAAACGACCGCCTCTTTGGTACAGTGGTTGACGCGTGAGCGTAGAACCGAGGGGTCCTGGGTTCGATTCTCGGTGGAGACGAATAAAAAAAATGTCTCGGTCTGGCAGGACACTGAAGGCTGATCACCTACTTGTCCCTAAAGAAAAATCGATCAGTGACACAGATGTACGCATAATGCATCTGCCCCTTACCCCACTTGGGGACATGGGACTTCACTTTTTAAACTTGTAAACAATAAAAGCATTTTTATATAAGTTTTCCTTGATAATTTTATAGTCATGTCGAAATTGTAATCCTCCTTATTTGAAGTTGGTCAAAATCTAGGTATTATGTAACTAAAACCGAATACACTAATTGGATTTTAGTTTGAGTGTTGTTATTTTTAGATTTTAGTGCTTTATTAACCTCACTGAGGGTAAAAATAGTGAAAATCTTCCCTGACAATGAAAAAATAATATTTTATTACATTGCCTATAAGTTACGTGCTGAAATAGAAGCCCTATAATATATATATAGAAGGTTTCAAAAAGTTCAAAGGATAATATAACTGAGAATTATATTAAATGGAACCACTCGGCACTATTTGATTGAATCTAAGAATCTTTACAGCAGCATGAAGGTTAATTTTTCAGTGAAAAGTTGTAAATTTTATGGAGACTTAGAGATGAATCGTGATAAAGTAGAGTGCAAACCAAGGAAAAAGTAGTGGTACATATTTTATAAATCCATAATTATATTGTATTTAATACTGCGTAATAAAATATTATTTAAATACTGATTTATGATACATTTTTAAGCCTCTAGAAAAATAATCTCTGATATGACGGTTCATTTACACCAAACGAACATAGAGCTAAAGCAAGAGCATTATTTAAGAAAGAATGCTCTTGCTCTAGCTGAAGAAGACCAAGAGATCTTTTAGTGTAAACGAAAACTCGTATTCAGTGTTGTTCAGCATTAGAACATTGCATAGAATCTTTTCGAACACACTAAAAACAACGAAATAATGTAGAGTATTATTTCCCTGTTATTCGCCTGTTTACACTAAAATAATTTGCCATAGTGGGGTTAGAATGAGCATTCGCTCGTTTGATGTAAATGCACCGTGATACATAACTTAAAGACTCATATTTTTATGAAAGATCAAACAATCGAGCAGGTGTGTCACTTGATTTTACAAGTATTACACCACATTTTTAAATATTATCATTTACTCAGATCTTCAAAAGTGACTATAAGAATAAAGATAACACTATTATGATAAGTGAATGATACACTGCGAAAGTGTTTGATTAAACATCTCTAAGAACTTACCAATTTCCACAATCCAATCTTCATACACCAATATAATTAGTTTATTCTATTTGAGACGGATTCGACTAATCTCATCTATACATAGGTATAATACTATTTTAACAATACACTATCAACAATGTATTATGTACAACAGCAAATTCTACATATTCTGTTTCTATGTATTTAAAATCAGGTATATCATGTCCAGTCTTATATTTATTTACAGCAACTTATATTTGGATATGTTTTGTTTCACTCTCCCTGGCCTTCTGTACCAAAATTTCCACCTTTCAAAATGTAGGCTAAAGGAGGCCAACCCTCATACAAGCTTCTCTTCAGTGAACTTAACCGGCTTCTTCAGCACATCTAACGGTTCTACATTACTTACACTATTCACTCTAATTATAGAATCATTTTTATTAGCGTTACATTCAATGTTGTTTATCGTTATTTTAGTTTCTACTTTATCAGGTTCAGATATATTGTTATTATCTATCTTCGCTTTATCTGAGTTACAATTCAGTTTCTTTGTGAGGTGCACATGATTCTCTGTTTTGTTCATTTGCGGGTAATGATGTAAAATTGCTGTTGTATTAAATGTAATTTTTCCATATTTAACGAATTCAGTAGGTCGTTCCGTTCTACTAGTACTAGGCTTATTTAAATCTAAATCATCTGAAGGTGATCTTAATCTTATATTCTTAATAGGAGCTTCTTCTTCTTCTTCGAGTATAATATCTTTAGTATCTTCTATTAAATCTAACGCAAGTTTCTTGCTCTTTCGCAAGTTATCCATATATGTATTATAACGATTCATATCTAACGTATTATTTTGTTTCAGTGGCAATGAATTTGGCAATTTTTTCGGAGGGCGCTCCTCGGCCGTGTATCACAAGTTCTTGTGTGGGTTTTGACATTTCGGATTGTTTTTTTCGTTTGCCGCAACGATGTCACGTGCGGCGTTTAGTAGCTATGTCTGAGACTGCACCATGGATATGCTGGTGGTCTCGGTGACGATCGTCGGCGCCGCAAAGTCCTCCCGCGTGTAGTCGTAGATCGGGAACTCACAACACATCACAAATTTGAGGAATTTTGGCACTTCCACGTAAAACGAGGGCGGTATCGGTATAAAGGGTGACGTAGACGCCTTATAATATAAATAATCTGGGTTATCTCTATACTTTTCATCCGCCGATCGTTCGAGCAACGGTATTCCTGATAAGAACAATATAATGGCCATCGTGAACAAAGGCGATAATATTGCAATGAACTCGATGCCTTCGATAACGTTGAGTGAAATTATGAATATACCCCACCAGAGGACTACTTCACCGAAATAGTTCGGGTGCCTCGAGAGGCCCCACAGCCCGTCGTTACACCACTTCCCTTGATTGGCCGGTTCTTGGCGGAACGCGAATTTCTGCAAATCAGCGTACGTCTCTATCAACAAACCGCATACAAAAACACCTGCGCCAGCAGAGTCCAATGTTGTCATCGTTTTCGGCGCTTTAGGGTATGAATGATGCGACGAATTTATTATAATCACGGGCAAACTGACGATATAAACCCATACCGCTTGAAATGTGTAGAAAACAGCGAATCTTAGCGTGTTACTTTTGCGATCCTCGAATTGTTTATCCCTGCCGATGTGATATATCCTGTATATGAGGTACCCGGACAGCCTCACGCCCCATAAACAAACGAAAGCCGTCACCATCAGCTGTCTGCTGTCATAACTTTTCAAATTGTTCCCTCCTTGGCCGAGGAAGAATGTAAGCAAAGCGATAATAATAAAATTGGCACCTCCAGTGAAATCCGTAACTTTGTCGCTCTGGGACAAGGAAGCGATCATGAAAAATAATATTTGCATCGCTACCGTCACCATCGCGCTGACCGCGAAGTTATTCCTATCGATAAACGGCTCCATGATAAATATTTGACACTATATGTTGGAAGTTTTGGCATCAGGGAATACTGTGATCGATGTCGTGGCGCATTGCTGCATTTTAACACTTATGTTAATGTTGTTTAAGTTCTAGTTTCGCTTGTTATCATGTTTGTGGACCGAGTTGATTAATTTTGGCTTTTCCTCGTGCTGTTTTGTATTTATTTTCTCGTTTGGTTCGGTGCGATAGTGAGAATACAATTTTGTAAGCGCGATGCGCCGCTCTGTGGGTGCGAGAGATGGATACTAAAATAGATGTGACGTTGTTGGCGCATGCGTCCAGTTCGCGCATGCGCTGTCCTGCTAAAAGTTTCGGTGGGGTGCCGTGAGCTTTGGGGGCCATTGTAAAACTTGTCGGCATTCTCTTTGATGCTGGTATTTGTGTTTTTGTCCGACTTTGTAAGGAGAATGAACGCAATTATGGCTGACGCGTTATTATGGTTTGATATCTTTGAGATTATCAATTTTGTTTAATTAATGGTTGATATTGAAAACGTTATCTATGATACGTTAAAATAAATATATGGTTAAAGAATTAATAAGAAAATTGGAAATTTCGTGAAAAATCTTTGCTTGTATTCTTGAAGTAGTCAAACACAAGACCATGATTTTTTTTCTGCCAAAGAGTACAATTACTGAAAAATACCACGAACAAATGCACGTGGGTTTACATGCTTTAAGCTTAAATCCTACAAACCATATACAGCTTACTGAGACAAACATACATACAAAATTTATATCCATACTAATATTATAAATGCGAAAGTAACTCTGTCTGTCTGTCTGTTACTCAATCACGCCTTAACTACTGAACCAATTTGCATGAAATTTGGTATAGAGATATTTTGATACTTTTTACCCCGGGAAATAGGATAGGTTTTATCCCGGGATCCCACGGGAACGGGAACTATGCGGATTTTTCTTTGACTGCGCGGGCGAAGCTGCGGGTGGAAAGCTAGTACTGTATATAATGAGGATATATTGTACGGATTAACCCAGATATTCCAATATGTAATTGGTACACTGCGTCATCGCTATAGTCAGGGATCGTGGCTGGTTGCACACAACAGTTGGTAAACAATTTGTTGGTTAAGCAATTTTCAGCGCGGTCAGTAAGTGGATGGGTCACCGTTGAAAGGAATTTCAGCTGAGTGGTAAAAAAGTAGAGATTGAAACCGCGAGCGTTAGCTACTATTAAAGTATTCTGTGGTAGAGCTTAAATCATATTCTTGTTTAGAGCTAGCGCGCAAGAGCAACTTTTGTCTCCGCAACTATTTTGTCTCTCCCATCAACTCTGGGCTAATAAAAAAGTCTCCCGGGAGTTGCGTCGCTACGTGCGCGCACTTTCTTACTAGCCCATAGAGTTGATGGGAGAGACAAAATAGTTGCGGAGACAAAAGTTGCTCTTGCGCGCTAGCTCTTATATAATTTTTTACATGGAAGTCCGTCATTTATAAACAATTGTCAACCAGCACATTTAACTTGGGAAAAAAGAAAATTCATAAAAAATTCATTGCACAACGTTTTAAGGAAAACGAAAATTATATATCTACATACAAAAATCTTCCTCTTGAATCACTCTATTTTTTTTTAAATCCACATCAAAATCCGTTTTGTAATTATAAATATTTAAGCATACAAAGGGACGGACAGACCGCGACATCGACTTTTTTATACTATGTAGTGATGATAAATTGTAGCTCTACATCGAATCTATATAAATAAACTGTGAAATATTATTGGGAATCTTTGATAAATAACCATTTTCATCTGAATACATTACAAAAATATTTACAACGTCACGTGTTACGATCAAACTGGCCTGCTTTTTTTGAGTCATGTTTCTCAAAACAAGCATTACATCATGTAAAACACGCTTTTTCATTTGCATGACCGATTTTTAAGATTTTTCTTATATAGTAGTTCTGAATAGTTAATAATAGCAATATTTAATAATGAAATTAAATATTTCTTACAAGTTATTTCAATCGAAATTATCCATAAATTGCAACGACTTTTGCTATAGTAATAAAAATTTAAAGATAATAAAGTAAAACCTATAATTAGGAATTTAGTCTAAAATCTCAAATTAATCCCTACTAATATTATAAATGCGAAAGTAACTGAACCAATTTGCATGAAATTTGGTATAGAGATATTTTGATACCCGAGAAAGGACATAGGCTACTTTTTACCCCGGGACATAGGATAGATTTTATCCCGGAAATGCCATGGGAACGGGAACTATGCGGGTTTTTCTTTGACTGCGCGGGCGAAGCCGCGGGCGGAAAGCTAGTAACAATATATTCAAGAAATACAATGAAACATAATTCTATTAATCACACAGACACTTCAATTTATTTACGAACGTTATCAGTTGATAACATATTATTTATGAATAGTTAATACAGATTATATACTGCTGATAAAAATAATGTATACTGAAATAATAGTGCTACGTGAGTATATGTACATATTTTACAACTCTTAAATAAATTTAATCTCAGAGTTCCTACTAGGTACCCGCATAATAAAATTACACCTTTGGTTCCTCCTCTGCGTAGGACCGTATTTGGCCGAAATTCACCCATTTGTAGATTAAGTAAGCTGGTCAACGAGCATGCCAATTTCATTGATATTTTTCACGACAATTGAGTATTTGAATAAAAAAAAATTATTGATTTTTTTATGTATTTTAAAACTTTATTATTAATAATATTGATATTTAATGCAAAGAACTAAAAAAAAATTTGTTTCAATTAATTATAAGCAATTAAAAATTGATGAAATTTAAATTAAAATCACGTGACTATAAACGCGCCATGATTGGTCACCATAGTTGTGACGTCATAATGTTATAGCTATTTTATAACAGTATAAAGTGTTTACGGCAATTACATGTGACTTGACAATAATATTGAAAATTTTCTGGTTAAAAAAATTGTTTGTTAATTCTGATATTAGCTATGTGTGATAAAGGATTTATAAAAGCAAAATCTGATAATATTCCTGACGTTGATATATTTATGATAACCAATTTTTTAAAAGACGACGTTCGTTTCAATTCTGCTGAAGTTCGAGGTGCCAAGGCATCAAGGTAAGTTTGTTATAAAATAATAGTATAAAAGAAAATATCTAAGAATTTATACTTCATTATATCAACTATAATTATTAATTTAATTAATTGTAGAGTATCGCGTGAGAGTTACGGCGACAAAGCTATAGGTTATGTTCAGCTTAGACGTAAAAATAATATTTGTGTCGTAAAAGGAAGAGTATGTCCAGAACATCGAGTTCGGAGTAAAGCTTATTCAGTTACTTTAACTATAAATGAAAAGTTAAGAAAAATTCAGGATGTTCAATGCCATGACTGCGCAGCTTCAGCAGGTAATTTATACTCCTATTGAACTCAAGTTATTTGATATTATTTAAACAATAATAACCTTTTATATTTTGTCAACAGGTGGTTGCAAACATGCATTAGCATTACTTATGTGGACCCATCGCCGAAGTGAAGATCCAACACCAACTGAAGTAGCTTGCTATTGGAAAAAATCTCGATTATCAGGCATTGGCACGGTTAAAAAATATATTGAAGCAGAGAAGATAACAAAAAAAATCTCTGCTCCTCCTGTTGAAACTTTTCCGGATAATAGTACATTTTTACAAGAAGTTATTGAATTTGCCAAACATCAACAAATTAATTCTCAAATTGGGCAATTAAACTTTGATTTAGACTCAAAAAAAACTTATAGCTTATCGTTACATCAATTAGTTTTTAATTTTAATCAAAGTACTGATTTGCAAGTTGGTAAATTTTTGGAATTCGCTCAAACTGAAATGTCAAAAGCTGTGTGTGAAGAAGCTGAACAGCTAACGAGGCAGCAAAATGAATGTATAATTTGGCATGAACTTCGTTATGGACGTATTACCGCATCAAAATTTTATGAAGCTGCTCATTGTAAAACTGATAATGGCTCACTAGTTCAACAAATCATCGGTGCGAGTAAAGTTCATGAAACAAGTGCAATGACGCGAGGAAAAGAGTTAGAAAAAGATGTAATTAAAGTTCTCGAGAAGGAATTGAAAGTACAAATAATACGACCGGGGATGTATCTTATGCCTAGTCATCCGATTTTTGCAGCATCTCCTGATGGAATGACTAGCAATGCCATTGTCGAGATAAAATGCCCCTCCAGTCAAAAATCATTGAATACTTTTTTACCAAAAGGTAAAGAAAGTCAGCTTGAAGTGTAATGCACAAATGCAACTACAAATGTTATTGACTGGTAAACCAGAAGGTATTTTTTGTGTTGCTGATCCAAATTTCGAAGAAAATAAAACTATTTATGTTAGAGAACTGAAGTATGATGATACACATACACAATCTTTGCTTAAGAAAAGTCAAGTATTTTGGTCCAAAAATATATTTCCAAAACTATTAAAATCTGTACAAATTTAAATTAACCCTAGAACACTAACCTTATTTTTCGACGTTTAATACTAACCTTCGTCTTTTCGACTACGCTGTTTATTGGAGGGGATTTAGGGGCTTAATTAAAAAAATATATTTGTAGTAATGTTTTTATTTTAAGGACAATGTATTAAGCTACATATAAAAATATTAAAATACTTATTTTAACATATTTTTCATTCAAACAGTCAACAAAATGAGATCATAGTTTACACGCTTTATAAACATTCTTTAAAGCTTGAAAAATTTGTACTTATAATATATACCATTAAATTGCTCGAAATAAACTATTAATTACAAAAATAATATCCGAAAAATTAATAAAAAATATAATTTTGATAATAGCTTAGAATCTAAAACATTTGTGACACACATCAAGTTTGTGTTCCCCACACAACGATTTTTTGCACTTAGAACACCTATTTTTAGTCTACCTTTGCTTTACGGAGGGACATATAGCATATATGTTTCTTTAATTTTGCTGTGGAGGGACATTAGCAGCATTAATACTTTGCTCAGTCTCATTTATAACATTCACATTACTTCTTCCTGGCATGTTTAAAATTTATGTGATTGAGTCCCGCAGAGTATCAGTAATGTCATCAGTATTTATACCTGAAAAACATTGAAGAGGATCTAAAATATTTTGAAAAAAGCGTACAGGCCCATGTGCTATGTATCTATGTTCCTTGAAGGTCTTCTGCTTTGTGATCTTGAATGTTGTGGTGACCATATGTGTTTATCTTTCCCAAGAAGAATGGTACGCGATGGTATTATAATCAAATCGCTAGGGTCAGCTGAAGTGCTAGGTGTTTCGTCTTCAATGGAACGTGAGGAGATGTATTACTACTTGCCTCATAATCTTGATCTGGAAATTGCTCTTTATTTACAGTAGAAACTTCATCATCACCCTCCGTTTCATGCCTCATCAGCCTCAATGTGGTCTTCAGCGTTTCTCGCAGATGAATTTTCCTCACCGTTTTCGACTTCTAATAATAACATATGAATCGTATCTAAAAAATGAAATAATAGGCACCATTATAAAAGATAAAATAACGTAATTTTAACTTAACTAAATAGTACGAAAAGTTACGTTAATACTAACCTTCGTCGATGTGACGAGCCATGGTTGCTGGAACAGCGCGTGTGGACCTTCCACGCACAAAGCACTACCGTCCATCACAAGCGCAACGGGTCGGCTGAGATTAGCTGAAGTTAGAAAACCGGTCGCGCGCGTAAAAGTTATAGCGATTTTTTTGGTGACGCGTCGTCGAATCGACGAAGGTTAGTAATCTAGGGTTAATAACTATTCTTATTATATTTTGATGTTGGTTCATAACACACAATTAATAATAAATATATTTATTGTAATAAAAAATACAGCTAGTAACTTATTTTATAATACAAATAGTCTTAAGTAGAAATTATAGGCCCTTGTAAATTAACTAGTGCTGCAGCAATGACAACAATATAATCTGTGAAAGGTAACATATTATGATTAACGGCCGCATGTGGTTTTAGAAAATCAAACTCTCTCATTCTTCCGATTATGCGTTCAATATGAATACGTAGAGCAGCGATTCGTTTACCTTGTAAAACATCAGATTGGGATAATTTTACTCCAGAATTAACTGAAGGTGGCCGAATTAATTCAATATTTTTATCGTCAAGAAGTGAAACAATGTTTTTGAATCCTCGATCAGCCATGACAGCACAACCTTCGGGTAGCTGTTCTAATAATCCGCTTTCTTGAAATAATAGCTCATCTGAAATTCTACCTCCAAATCCTTTTGATATAAAATTTATAAAACCATCTGGTGTACAAGATATTAAATATTTTAATGTATTACACTTTTTATACTCTGACCAAGTTAACGATTGGTACTCTGGATCACTTGGTTTTTCAATTTGAATCTCAAATGCATCAATAATAGCAATCACATGATTATATGAAGTTCTAAAAGGTATCGGTAGTATTTTTTTTATATTACTGAGTTCCGGCATATAAATAAGTTTTTTTAATAAGTGCTAATACAGGAACTGTTTTATTGAAAATAATACTAGCATTGCTCACACTCATTCCAAACTGTTCACTCAATCTCTCAAAAGTATCTTGGCGTCGTATTTTCATCAAAGATAACTTTATATTGGTAATATCAATATTAGATATAACACTAATACGTTCTAGCATCACATTCCATTCTTGAGGAACTCCAGTATAAGCTTTTAAATTATCATTGATTAAGTAATTTGTAACTTTTAAAATTTCAGATTTTTTTACAGGAGATTGAAAGCTGCTAGAATCCATAGCACTCGAGTCTGTATTTTCGAAAGGTTCATAAATATCTTGTGAACTATTTGAATGTGTATAACTACTAGATGACAAACTTTTCTGAGCGTCTTCGAGCAAATGTAAGAGTGAATTTTGACGCAATGGTTTTATTGGAGATGTAGCAGTATTAGTGCTACCAGTTTTAATCGGTGAGCAGGATTTATCAACTCCGATTGATAAAATTTTACATTGACCTGACACACTCCGATACTTAGAACGATTATTTACTTGTACAGCAACATTACGGTTGTTGAAACAAGTTTGTGTTTCAACACTGATTTTTTGGTCAGATATTTTTGAAGAAACAGAATCAACTGCAATATTTTTAACAGTGTCAACTAATACAGCATCAGTGTTGGATTCTTGAGGAATTCCAATTTCAATATTACTTGACGATTCACTTAAAATTTCTTCAATGATTTGTTGTCTACGCCTTTTTACTGCAGCTGGTCTACAAATCATTGTAGTGCTTTGTCGTTTACGATGAGGTTGACAGTCGAACTTGTGCGGTACCACATCAATTTTAATCTTTGCTTTACCTCCCATTGTTGTATAATAAATATAATTTTCCATGTCATCCTTCAGCTAAAAATAAGCAAAAACCATTAGAATTATTTGAATGTTATTAAATATTATTATAAAATTAAAAAATGTTATCAACTTGTCAATCCCAATCAATAGATATACAGGGTGTCCCACTATTGGTATACTAAGCGCGAAGGGACTTGTAGTTTTACATACTCTGATCACGTAAAAAATACTTAAACAAAAAAATTACGTCAAAATTTTTTTGCGAATTTTTTCCTTAAAGTCCATGTTTTCTTCTCTAACTTCGCGCAACCGGCATATACCGCTTCGCTACTGTGAGCATTTTATCAATGAAAACATAATCTTAAAAGAAAGCTCACGTGTGGATGGCAAAATTGGGCGGGTTGCTTGTTAGGGGTCTACACATAGTTTTAAGAATTCATCTATTTGAAAAAAAAAAATGCGTCTGGAATTTTTATAAGTATTTTTTACGTACTCAGCGTATGCAAAACTATAACCTCCTTTGAGCTTAGTATACTAACAGTGGGACACCCTGTATATAAATTTATTATTTAAGCACTGCAAATTATCAATTAATTCTTCAATTTTATGATTCAAAATCAGGTTATGATTTGGAGTCCAGTTGAAAAAAATATTGACTGAACTCCAATTATTTATTAGTTCACTAAAAAAATAATAATCAATAAAAACGGTGTAGTGAAATACTTACATTGAAATGATCTTCACAACAAAAAAAATTCGATTTTGTTTTAGGATTAACACGATGAACTGCTCGAAACCATTTATTTCGACGTTTTTCATCTTGGGGCACATTTAAAAACATTTTGTCAGGAGTTTTTTTTGTTGTATTCGTACATAATGGTACAAAACAAGATCGATAACTTTTGAGATTCGACATTTTCAATAGATAATCGAATATGTTACAACAATAATAAAATTTTATAGACTAAAACACTGCACGTATAATCTCTGTATATACTGCAATGAGTGAAAACTAACATTATGACGTCACACGCGCTCGGGTGACGCTTCGGGAGTTGTCGGCGCGTCTTCGGTACTGGATTCAAAGACTAATTTTTATTTTGAAATAACTTTTGAATTATTGCAAAAAAAATAAAATAAAAACAGTTTTGTTATAAAACTAATATATAATCTTTCCATTTATCACAAAAAAAAAATTAATTCAAATACTCAATTGTAATAAGATCCGCAAGTATTTAAAGGAATTATCTTAATTTTGTTTATTTTTTATTTTTTTGCTTTGTGTACCACATAGTGACTTGACTCAAAAATCATGTTGTGTTATCCTGTAAATGTTTGTCACAATTGTAATTTTTTTTGTTATATTATGTACCCTAGCTATAAGTATTGTTGTGACTAATGTTGGATGACCTAAATAAATAAAATAAAATAAAATTTTGATCTTGTGAAAACTCGAAAATAGATCGACTGATTATCATAAGTTTTGTAGTTGCTCCGCTTGCCTATACACATCACAAAGGGAACTATATTTTCTATCACCAAAATTTATATTTGTCATCAAGTTGTATCACCTAATAAATAGATCTATCACCACGACCACCACCATCACAATTAAGGCGCTACTTAAAGCCGGCTACTCACGTACCTGCCGCAGGGGCAATATTGGAATTGCACCCTTATTTGACTCCTTAATTGTGATGTGTATAGGCAAGCAGGGGCAATTTAGAAAACAACTGAAATTGCACCGAACGCCGTGTAACCGAGATTGTTCCAATATTGCCCCTGCGGCAGGTAGGTGAGTAGCCGGCATTAGTATCAGTGTTTTAGCTCAAATATATGAAAAACTTATAAATTTTAGATTTTTCAATTCTAAAGAAGGTATATTAGGAAGATAAGGAGATAAATTTGTGAAAATTGCTTATGTTTGAAACTAACTCCAAGTTTATAAAATTGGACGGAAGATCGAGTAGCTGGTAAAGAGAAAGTTTTAATTGATAAAAGTGGCTTTTATGCTAATGCATTAACATTGACTATGCTTTATCAAAATAAATTTCATGTCAATTTATTAATCCGTTATAATATAAAGTACTAAGTATAAAGATATGTTTATTTGTCACACAAAAACTATGAAACGATTCCACTAAATCCTGAAAGCCATCTATAGAAATTTGATTGCAAAGTATAGGTTATTTATTTTGTACACTTCACTTTGCAAACAAACCCTTCAGTGTTAGCAAATATAGTTACTATATCAAAGTAAAAATGAATTATACTTACGTGGTATTCAATCCCATATCAATTCCTTTAGCATTGATATACATAGTGGCCATATCAGCGACCAGTTTACGGAAATCCTCCTCAATAGCGAAGAAACCATTAACGGAGACCCCTCCTAAGTTCACGCGGAAACTGTCCTCAGAGGTCTTGATAATTGGTTCCTCTTCATGATCTTCGTCTACTACTACGTCTGTTCTTGGCACTGTAATGTAGTTTTAGTTTAAATTATTGGCCTAATGTTAACCATTATATTAACCATAAAACAATAGTTTTATGGTTGGAATAAATGAATGAAAAATAAGAAGCTATATTTTTTTTGAACACCTACTATTATTATTTTTATGTGGAAGTACATAAAAGAGTATATAAATATGTATATATGAATGTACAATTACTCTGACCTTACATCATAGTCGATGCAATATCTTTTAAAAGATTTGCCTTTTGATCAGAAACTAGGATGCACACTGACTGCGTTTATTAAGTGAAACTTCTTTAGGCGCGTTGTGAGTATAATTTCAAGGTTGCGTCAGGGCAATATCATCACGAAATAAAATAAGGCGACGATTTTTTATCTTTGAATCTTGTCAAAGAAGTTTCACTTCTGACACGTGTGCTCGGCACACACGCTCTTTTTTAATAACTGTTAAGTAACTCAGTCAATTTTGATTTCGTGAAACTTACTAATCATTCTCAAACTGATACTGAAGCCTCTCTGGAACTGCATGCCCTGCATCGCCTCGAACCTGATGAACATTCTGTCAACATCAGTGAAACGAAACCGACGCTCGCTCTTCAGGGTGTAAGTGGCGAGGATACCATCAGAGCTGTCCTTGGTGGTTTGACCTGAAAGGATCTTGAGCTAGATACATGTTTCTATATACATGATAATAATTGTTAGGCATTATTATCGTAAGAATTTGCATGTTTATCTAAGTATTGGAAATGGATTTGAAGTGCCTAAATATTGATGCAAATGAGATGGTAAGTTGTGTTTATAATTTTCCTGTTTTACACAAAACGATAAAACAATATGTTTTGAAGTGTTGGCGATTAAACTTATTTTAAATCAAGGCTGCAGTCTAGCAAAATTGCGTTTTCAACAAGTTATTTGACAATTTTTTCCCGGCTAATGAAATGATAAACTGAATTTTTTTTTCTTGTTTATCAATAAGTGTTATATACGCAATGCGCGTGAATTTTTTCACATTTATAAAGTTACTTTATGTTACCTTAATCAGGCCTTCAAGATAAGTCTCTTTCCCCCAAAGACATTTCGAGCTAAGTTTGTGCACTCACTACGTTGCAACCGATTACAATTTACACAATTTGATCAGCGCATTATTATCCTTATATAGTCGTTATTAAAATCTGCTGAATACAATTGCCGAAAAACTTATGATTTTCCAAATTAGAACGTTATAAATTCATTAAATTTCCCATTTTTTGCCTTACAAAATCTATTGATAAATACTGCTAAAAGTTATTTTTTCCATTAATTTATTCGAGTTGGTTGAAGACCAATGAGTATTAATCCTTTAAAATTTTTTTATTTTGAATTTTGATATTTCTTTAAATATTAAAAAAATATTTAAAATAATTAGGAAAAATCCTAGCGAATTTCTTTAGTCGCGCTCCTTGGGCCGGAGCGTTCTGACGTGTGCTCTACGCTCGATTTTCCTTCATACCGAAGTGAAAGTTGCTCTACTTCATTAAATTTAATATTTTTGTTAATTGATTATTTTTATCTTAGTTTTGTGCAAATATTCGTATTTTTAAACATTTGATTTCGATATGGAAAATAAACGAAAAAAATATGCGTGTAACTACTAGAAAAAAAATTATCTTCGATCATAAAGTTAATGAAACCAAATACATTACAAAGGTGATTGGCAACAATTTCTTTATTTTACGGGGTGTCAGTAAAGGGATGTATATTTCTTTAAAACTAAAGTAAGCTCATAAATTTTCTTATAATATAATTTTTTTTTGAAGTTCCAAAAATGTTTATTTTTCGTTTGAGAAATACGAAATATAATATAAACTTGTATTGAGAACTTGAACTTCCCAAGTTCATCCGGGGAAATCCCCATACGGGGAAAATGATTTGTTTACTCCAAAATTATATGTCGAGGTGTTTTAATTTTTTCTTCTAGTCATTTTCAATGTAGCGGCATGTTGTTTGATTATTAATTTTGTAACTTAAATACAGGATGTTGGTTTTATATTCTGATCTTACAGACGCGCTGACAAATTTAGTCCACCATTTCTAGTTTAGTCCACCAACTCTAAGTACCAATATTAAAACGAATGGATTATCATCACATCACCGATGAAGAGACGGCTAGATTGGTTTACTTTAGCTACTTTCATAGCATTATGTCCTATGGAATTCTACTATGGGGCAGGGCTGCAGATATAGAAACTATATTTATATTACAGAAAAGAGCCATACGCTCTATATATAATTTGCGTGCTCGAGACTCACTAAGAGATCTCTTTAAGAATACTGGTATCCTTACTGTACCGTCGCAGTATATATTTAATAATATTTTATATGTACACAATAACGCTTACTTACACACAAAAGTAGGAGATAGACATTGTTATGACACAAGAAATAGAAATAAAATTGAAATGCCATTTTTCCGGCTAGCTAAAGTTAAAAATTCATTTATGGGTCAAGGTATACGCTTTTACAACAGAATTCCTCATAATATTAAAGAGTTTAGTAGTTCTAAATTTAAAACTTATATAAAAAATGTACTAGTTCAGAGAGCCTATTACAGTATTAAGGAATATATGGACGATAAAAACCCATGGAGGGTTGTCGCGTAAAAACCACAGGACAGTTCTTTGGCATATTACTATAATATATGATGTTACATATGTAATTTGTAAAATTGTAAAACTGACATGATTAAAAAGAGCAACTATGGAGTTTCTTGCCGATTCTTCTCCGTAGATACTGCTTTCCGAATCGGTGGTAAATGTTAAAAATATGTACCTTATGACGTTTCAAAAGTGCTTCTAGAAGAAGTCTAATTGAATAAATAAATGTTTGAGTTTGAGTTTTGAGTTTAATCATCAAAACTCAGATGTAATGGAAGATCACAATAACATAGAAAATTCAGTGGGTGTTGAGAACTAAACAAACACAAGTAAAAAAAGAGGACGAAAACGATAATTCGTTGATGCTTTCCCTTTTCGACGTATTGTTAGGGTACATCACCAATCTGCAAAAAACAAAACTGATGATTCCCAATTGCTGATTAAAAATGAAAAACAAATAATCGACAACAGTGGTTAAAATTTGCTGATCACAATGAAACATCCTTCAGTGGTAGCAGATTTACTCATTTAAAATGTATCGGTGAACAGCGTAAAGGAGAGGAGGACAGGAAAACATTATGAATGTGGATGGTGGATTGTATACAGGGTGTAATCGATAAGTATGTGCAGGCGATTATGACGTTATTATTGTAGGTATCAAAAAACTTAAAACTGATATCGAAATTACTTTACCTAATGAGCAAAATGACAATAATAACTTTTTAAAAGTATAACGAGAAATATCTAAAAAATTTACTTTATACACTCCCATATCAAGAAGGGAAAATGGGACTAGTAGAAGTTAAATGTCTAATTCCGGCAAAAGACATGAATGCGGAAGATGCGGTTAAAAATAAAAAATTTAATATTTGAAATACAATGCAAAAAAATAACACTTTTGTCATAGATAAGAATCATGACTATTTTTTCCAAATTCAGGGACAACTAAACGTTGCAGAAGCAGAAGTCTGCTTATTTGCTGTTTGGACTGGAGTGAATCATTCGTTAAAAATAGAATATATAAAAAAGTATGTAACGTTTAGGCAAAATAAAATGATGGACCATTATCAAGATTTTACATAAATTTCCTACTGTCAGAATTGATTGATTCGAGACTTCAGCATTCGATGCCCATCAAGGACCCATCCTATATCATTCAAGCGATTGAAAAAAAAAGAGAAAAATCCAGTGCAACCGATAAAGCATCAGAATGCTAGCAAAAGATTTATTAGGTTTATCAATATAAATCTATATATTATACATAATATAATAAATCTGTAGAAGGGTCAATTCTGTACTTTGAAAATATTTAAAAAATAAATAGCAGTGTTACTGGATCGATACCAAACACAAATATGTGATTAAAAAAATTTTTGTCTGTCTGTCTGTCTGTATGTGAAGGCATCACGTGAAAACTAATGGTTCGATTTCAATGAAACTTGGTATAATTATACCTTATAATCCTGGGCATAAAATGGAATACTTTTTATCCTGGAAAAATACGAAGAAAAAAAATAAATCTTAATTTTTCAGTTTTATCCATAGACGTTGTTCTGTAGAACCGCGAACACACGTTGCGTTACCCGCAGTGGATTCAGCGATGTAACCTGTAGCGCCAAAAGTCGGATTTGGCTTGAATCGTTTGCGGCACACGCGGGCCGCACGACACCACGCCTCCTCGACTCCTATATAAGGACGGCGTTCCGCGCGATGCATATAATTTATGAATTTTGATGCGAGCGGACGTGTCCAGTGTGGCGAGCGAGAGTGATCGTCTAATATTAATTTAGTGAGAAACGTCTTCCCAGTTCACAATGGAGAAATAAACCATCCACGCGAAGACCGACATCCGCGCGGACGGAGTCGCGGGCGGAAGCTAGTCAGAAATAAATATATTTTGTTTTCATTTGCGTATTTTTCTATTTTATAATTTTTTAACACAAACATTACATTTTTTTTTATTATATACAAAATTTGTTTATCAGTTTTATTAGTTAAACTGAACAACTTTCACTAAGAAACTTAGGTCGAAAAAAATGTATAGAGTTATGCATTTTGTATGGAAAGCTTATTTTTTTTATATTTCGTCCAAATTTCTTTGTAAAAGTTGATCAGTTATATAAACACGAAGTTGAAGATATCAATAGAACGTATTCGCAAATTTTGTGTACTGATAAAAAAAATCACCCGGTGTAATTTTCACGAAAATTGTTTCAATTGTCATTTTTGGCACTTATTACGAATATTAAATTATGCATACGAATGATTTAATTTTTAAAAATTAAGTGGAGCAACTTTCCCTTAGTACATTTGTATTATTTACTTAAAGGATGACAGGATGCATTTGTTTGCACTACTAGACCAAGCCCTTAAGTTGAATGTCACATTAACACAAATGCTTTTCCAAATGCAAATGTGCAAAAAAGACTACAGGTAAATTAGCTTGGAGAATTTTTTGCATATGTAGTGGTGTGTATATTACTCAGATCTTAGAGCGCGTTTCCACTATATCGTTCTGGCCTATACAAAAATGTTTCGATATCCTAACATTACTATTTAATTTTATACTTATTCCTAGCAACACTTTTGTTTTCAATAAAAACAACTTTTAATTTGAAAGAAAATGGTTTTGACTTTATAAAAAAAATATATCATTCAATTTCACGTCCTTGAGCAAACGACAAGGCGACTACCGTGAAACAATAAAATATCGTGTCCATTATAATTTGTTTCATAATTAATATTTGACCATAATAATTACGAAACAAAACAAATAAATAAATCGTCACTTGATAGTGGAAAGTGGAAACACGCACAAAACCAGAATAAAGCAGTTTACGCTGTCCGCAGGTGCCAAATGCAGTTGTTTGGTACCGTTAGAACATTAAGCACACATTTCATTCAAAAATTATAATTATTATGTACGTAGTTTAATTGATAAAGGAGAATGACCACGGGTGGTATCGGTAAAAAAAGGAGAATGACCACGGGTGGTATCGGTAAAATTTGAGTTGTGCCACGTATTCGTGATATTGTTAATTCCTATTTGTATTTATAATGATCATATGTATCACTATTAAGTCTTAATTATACCGGATAAATTGAAATAATATTAAAAGTTTGTGTTTTGAAACATGTATGACCACGTATGGAATCGGTAAAATACTAATTGTGTCACGTGTTCGTGATATTGTTAATTCCTATTTGTATTTATAATGATCATATTTATCACTATTAAGTCGTAATTATACCAAATAAATAGAAATAAAAGTAAAAGTTTTTGTTTTGACACATATATCTATCTCTCTTGCAAGCGTCCTGCGTCATATGTCATAGTTTCTATTTGAAATGAATCTTGAATGAATGTGTTCGACGCTAAGGTTCGACGCAATGTTCGACGTAATTTATTTTGAAATAGGTAATGTTTATTACGATTTACTTTTCACATTTGTCTTGTAAATTAAAATATTACCTATGTAATAAATGTAAAACTTAACGTTCATCGTTAGTTTAAACTCGATAAAGTATTTTTTTGAAGTGTTGAATAAAACTATTGTTTTATTTTTTTGTCGCGAACTGCGGCTTATTTATATAAAAACTTTAATCGTTTCTAAAAGTACTAACATCAAGCTTTAAATTGAGCTATAGGTATTTCATCTTGACACAATAAGTTTGATTGCGATACCAAGTGCCATAGTCACTTGGGCAATCTCCTTTTGTATTTGTTGATTGTTGTTATTATTTGTTATTATTGTTATAATATTTGTTGAAGTGTTTAATTTGTGTGTAAGTGTTGTAACTTTGTATTGTTAATTCAAAATGGCTCCAGTGTTAAAACATGGTCGAGGCAAGCCTTTGACTTCTCAAACTAAAGAATTAAACTTTAAATGTCGTTTCTTTTTCAGGTTAGTAAATTTTTCATTTTAGTAACATTGTCATTTTGTAAAATCATGTTCATTTTGTAAAAGTTATACGTATGTTAAATGTGTAAATATTAAATTAAAGTCTCATCTTTTTCAGAGGAGAAACACATATAGTTTAATTTAAAATCCCATATTTATATATTATATATACATATATATAAAATAAAAACTAAAAATAAAATGTTGTTTTGCTGACCATACACTACTACAAACGCAAAAATTTCTCCAAGCTAATTTACCTGTAAAAACATTATTTTAATATAATCTGGATTCCTCTGGATGTTTATAGTCTTTGTACCAACCTATTTAATTGAAATTTACTGCTAACTTAGCTAAACTACTGTTCTACGTCTATTGAGAATTAAGTTAATTACCTGGTATGATTAGCACATAGTCTCCAACAAAACTGTTAATTGCGAAGTCAGTGACGTTCATCTCGATGCCTACACCGTCACCAGTTATTATATAATCTGTTATTTGGTACGTCGGGTACGCATTAGGATAATTCGGTGACACTACTTTCGTATTTTCATTAACATTCAATTGAATTTGAACCGTGTTTACAGGTTTTGATTGCGCCACTATATTCTCGTTTGTTATGTTTTTGTTTTCATTTGTAACTGTTTTTTCCGTAACTTCCTGCGCAAGTGTTGTCTGGGTTAAAGTTTCTGTCTTTAATTGATCTATGTTTTGTGTTGTTGCTTTTTCATCTTTTCCTGTTGCCAGTTCTAAAGTTTCCGTAGTTTTAATATCATCGGATAAAGTTGTATGAGCTGTGATCTCAACTGCTTGAGATGAATTAGATTCTGTAGCTGGCAGAGCATCATTTAAGTAAAATATGGGAGTTTGCGTTGTTTTGCTATCGACTGATGATGGCTCATCTATCAGTATTTCATCATCGTGCGGCTTTTCGTCAGGCTTATCAGAATCTTGTTTATCATCATTAATTGGATAATAGTCAAATTGACTGTCATAGTCATACTCATCATCTTTGTCATCACCGTCGAGTTGATGCAAAGTGTCAAGCAATTCATTCAATGAAGACTTGAACTCATCATGAGACTGAACAAGTTTCTCAGATTTATCTTCTGCCACTTGCTCAGCTTCATTTTCGTTTACATTTTTAACGTTTGCTTTACTGTCGAAGCTATCATCGGTTTCGTTCAATAATTTCTTTGTCTCATCTACTATATCTTTTATATTAGGTAAATCTTGACGCAATGGTCGAATTTTTTCAAAGTCATTTCCGTCATCTTCGTTTAGAATTGCTTTAGTTTCTTCAATGACATCTTGTTCTGGTTCTTTCTTCTCGTCGTATTTTAAAATTTCATCGGATAGACCGTTTTCCTTTTCCTCGTGGGAATTTTTGTTTTCAGAGAAAAAATGTACATCAGGTTCTTTAACATCTGCAGCTCCATCGCCATTTGGTTTATCATCTGCCTCGGATCTATTGTCTTCAAACTGATAATCGATGATGTCATAGTCATCGTTTTCTGCCTCAGCTATAGAATCTTCTACTTCTTTACGAAATTCATCTATTTCTTTGTTACTCGTTTCGCCAATCTCTTTCTCATTTGGAACATATTCGTAGCTGTTATAATCATAATCACCGGCCCATTCGCTGTTCACATCAGCAAAAACTGAAACAAATACAATAGCTTTAAAATAGCGATTGTTATCTTTTGAATATTATCGCGTACGGAAAGCACAAATATTTAAATTTGACAAATAAATACAATGTTGCAACTACTTGTATAGTATTATATTATCAGTGTTCACTGATATACTATAACTATCTTATACTACATTATGTACATGAATATCATATTAAATATGTTAATTGCTTTATTAGTCCTTCCTACTAATATTATAAATGCGTAAGTTTGTGAGGATGGATGTGTATGTGTATGTTTGTTACTCTTTCACGCAAATACTACTGAACCGATTACAATAAAATTTAGCACAGATATAGAAGGTAATTTAGATTAATACATAAGATTTATCCCGGAAATCCCACGGGACCGGGAATTATGTGGGTTTTTCTTTGAAAACGCGGGCGAATCCGCGGGCGGAAAGCTAGTCTACCATAATACCTATTCTTAAAATTAATATCTAGAAATTGTTCGAAACTCAGTTTAAATATTGAAATAAATCCTACTTTATAGCTTTTAATTTCAAAAGAAACTTGCTCAAAATAGGTTAAGACCGCAGTGCGACGAGCGTGTGATAATTTTTGGCACCTGACTTCGCCTGCATTTGACTACCGCATTCTTTTCACCGACTGTGCATAGTTTAAGAGCTATTCCCTTTTATTTAAATTATAAAGTAGAGAGAAAAAGATTTAGATCATGAAAAATATAGAAAAGAACGAGATGTTCAGATGTTTAACAATTTATCAAACTCATTACTGATTTTAAGTAGGTATTTTTTTAAGAGAATAAAGAATTGTAAACAAGTGACGTTTTTCTCTATAATGTAGAGATATTAGAAATAATTATAGTTTTATTTATTATTACTTAATCTTGGCAGTTTAAGTTGTTTGGTTAATAGCAATTTCTTAAGAAAAAAGTTTTTCAGGAAAAAAAATTGGTTGTGTAAGAAATTGTTGATTAAACTTTTTCAACATAACATTATGCTTGTAGAAATCTATAAAGATAGCCTATGACATTGTTATAGTTCTATACACAACTATCTATTTAGAAAAACACATCAAAATCTATCTAGCGATTAAAACATAAAACAACATCGTCTGTATTTCAAACAGTTTTCAACATGTTAATTACTTCGCGTAGTTTTAAATTAAAATACATTAAAACTATTTTTGATTTCAAAACAAATGACGTCATAACATAAACATTGGCCTTGATACATTATAGACCGGGAGATATTGACACAAAATTTCGAGTCATTTGTAACAGGATGGCGGTTCTACAGGGGTCTTAGTACGCAATGACAAAAAGAAAAATGATGGTGTGAACGCTGGCACCGGCGGCTTAGTCGCGTGGGCGTTAGTCGTACTCTTCGTAAAAATAGCGAAAGTCAAACGATTTGTAACACAAAAATTTTAGAATTTACCGATAGCCCATAAAAAAGAAGTAGGCGGTAGTGTCATGCCATACTTTTCCGGTGTGACTTACAGCCCGCCATACCGACGCGAATGTGTTGATTAAAAAAAAACAATTCAACCATTTGTACCAGGCTAACTTTTGCACAGGTAACCATCGTCGTGCAGCCATTTACGAAAATCGCCATGCCATACTTTTCGGACGATTCCAAATGGTCGCCATACCGCCGAAAATATGCAAATTTTTTTTCTCACCGAACGATTTGTACCACCCTAAATTTTTTTTTCAACAACTCCTGAATGATTATAAATAGAAGTGTGATAATGCCATACCTGTGGGAGGTGGCGAATGTGTATAAAAATTTTTTTATTGTAAGATGTTATTCGTATTTTGAACGATTTGTAACAGTATGGCACTAATTTTTCCTGTAAGTTTGAGTATCAACAAATATAAATACAAAATTTCAAAGATCTAGGTGTTGGAAATCTTCACTTATATAAATTAATAATAAATTAATTTTTCAAGTATGGCAGCACTTTTTCCCCCTACTAGAAGTATGGCAAATATAATAATGGTCACATTTTATCAAATACTCTCCAAAAATCCAAATGCAATACTGGTACAAAAAGATTGGCGAAAAAAAAAATTTTGCAGATTTTCGGCGGTATGGCGACCATTTGGAATCGTCCGAAAAGTATGGCATGGTGATTTTCGTAAATGGCTGCACGACGATGGTTACCTGTGCAAAAGTTAGCCTGGTACAAATGGTTGAATTGTTTTTTTTAAATCAACACATTCGCGTCGGTATGGCGGGCTTTAAGTTTCACCGGAAAAGTATGGCATGACACTACCGCCTACATCTTTTTTATGGGCTATCGGTAAATTCTAAAATTTTTGTGTTACAAATCGTTTGACTTTCGCTATTTTTACGAAGAGTACGACTAACGCCCACGCGACTAAGCCGCCGGTGCCAGCGTTCACACCATCATTTTTCTTTTTGTCATTGCGTACTAAGACCCCTGTAGAACCGCCATCCTGTTACAAATGACTCGAAATTTTGTGTCAATATCTCCCGGTCTATTATCACATGTTTTCTATTTATAGGAAATAAATACATCTGTTATAATAAAACATGCATGAAAAGGCGTGAAACAATGTAGCTTTAACCGATTTGATAAAAAGAGGACGGTTTCTGAAGTAGGTAGAGTCAGGATCTTTTTGTTAGTTTGTTTTAAATGCACTTGGATAGATATTATGGTACCTACATACAATTTTCTTTTGTACTGAATTTATCTTATTGGAACACTAAGTTGTTTGTGTAGGTATATTGGATTTTATCTTAAATTCAATTGTTATTTTTTGGTAAGTTTGTGATAAAAGATAAATTCCAAATATTAAGTAGGTATATTGCCTTTTTTTTTAATAAATTGTAATGCAAATCCGTACTAATATTATGAATGCGAAAGTATGTTAGTTTGTCTCCTTTTCACGTTATACGAAGCGATTTATGATTTTATATGATAGTTGGAACCTATGGAGTTGCAACTTTTGACCGCGTTGAAACATTTCATTCTCAAGGGAATTTCCTTTGAGTATTCGAGCGAAGTCGGGGGTTAAAGCTAGTTATTTAGTTTCCTACTTAGGAATAAGGTCATGCTTACTAGTGGTAAATTATTTATAGAGAATAACTGTATACATATATGTGTATAGTGTGATTCTGTATGATCTATAAAATGTTATTAATAGAATTATTATCAATTTTTTTAGCATCTTAGATATATTATCTCCTTCAATTTTTATTTTTCTACCGTCAGCTATCTATAAGTTATTTCAGATTGCGGAGATTAACCAAAACAAACAGATAAATTTTATTTAGAATTTTCTTATAGATCTATGTAATAAAATAAAATATTTAAGAGTAAATTTAAGATTAAAATAAGATTTTTTCTTATAGCCGAAGTGGGATAGATTTACGTATATAAATCTGACATTTGTTTTTCTCGATATAAAATCTATGCAAGCTTGTTAACAAAAAAAAAACTAAAATATAATATAATCTTTGCGTAAATAAAAACTTATAAATCCAAATAGAGCAAGATAAGTCGCTGTTAATTTAAGGATGAGTTACCATAGTAATATTAATTGATACTAGCTGCGCCCCGCAGTTTCAACCGCGTGGTTCCGCTCCTGTTGGTCTTAGCGTGATGATAAAATATAGCCTATAGCCTTCCTCGATAAATGGGCTATACACCGAAATAATATTTAAAATCGGACCAGTAGTTCCTGCGTTCAAACAAACAAACAAACAAACTCTTCAGCTTTATAATATTATAAGTAAAATGTAAATACATAATATAATATGTTACTTGAACAAATAAATGTATTTTCTTTCTTGCTTATACTCAGGTCTCAGACTTTATAAATATTTGTTTTATCTGTTTAAAACAAAACAAATTACTTGCATTATGATCATTAAAATATAAAAATAAAACAAAAGCATTATTCATGATTCTAGAACATTCGATTTTTGAACAATAAAATGATTTACCGTTACGATAAGAATTAACCGGCTATTTCGTTATAAATATATTTTGCATTTATCTTATCGAGCTATAAAATGCTTATTTGTTCTATAGAATATTCAGTTAAGGATTTATTTGTAAAAATATGTAAAGTTATCAATAAAATATGTGATATGAAACCATTGAACCAAATTTGTTGAAACTTTTCTGTTCCAGATCCATGATAACAAAAGATCATCACAAATCTTCTACTATATAAAAATAAGTCAGGTTTTCCTTCCTGACGCTACGTGACGTTTGTAGCAAAGAAAATTCAGGAAAAATTCCAAAAGAAAAGCGGGAAAACCGGGAAAATCTTTTTTTCACATACAGCGACATTTCGTTTGGTATTTAAACATAAGGTGGCGAAACGGAGGTTCACCGGGTTCGCTAGTAATACATATATAAAAAAAAATATATAAATAAATTCCTCTTCAATCAGTCTATCTAGGTATTAAAAAAACCCGCATCAAAATCCGTCAAAATTTAAATATCTGAGCATACTCACAGCATACTGTATAGGGAGTGACATACAGATAGCGGGAAGCGACTTTGTTTTATGTAGATACGATAAAAAAATAATAAATATGTATAAATACTTGACTCTATTAAATTATATTATGCCATCTAGCGCCAATTAAGCAAAGAATGAACTTTGAAAACAAGGCACATGTTTTTGTTAACAGATTGTAAAAATATACCTATGGAAATTTTTCGGACAAAGTCTATAAATGTAATCTAATATATTTTATTTAACGTGTAAACGTTTAAAAAAGTTAGCACCAAAAATGTGGTTTTATTTTATTAATTTATTCGAAAGCCTTATTATAAAAAAGCAATTTCTGCTAGCAAGTAATTAAAAAAATTAATTGACAAAAAAGCATAATTGATTCGTGTAAATAAGAGAGTCGAACGTGTGACCTCGTTAAAATTTCTAATACAAATAATGTAAAATAATTTATTGAAATGACGAAATCCCTGAATCATCACTTTTACATAAACATTACACATTACGATATGCCGTTGTTTTTGTGGTTTCTTCGAAATTAAGACATGTGTCTTAAATAACTTTATGTGTCTGAACTAGATTTGATATGTCTATCTGTTTGTTTTTTTTTTTACTGGAAATCGGTACAAATGTTATTAATTTATTAGCTTCACCTGTATGTTTGTTTGTAACCGACTCCTTTAGACTCGATTGTGATCCACTTTAAACTTACGGATTATGCTTTAAGGCGAAATGAGACCCAAAACAGACGTTTCGAGCGCACGGAGAATTAATTTTTTTCTTCAAAAACTTTGAA
>CAJQZM010040348.1:0-26061 GCA_907164665.1 Colias nastes | reverse complement strand
TTAGTTCAGAGAGCCTATTACAGCATTAAGGAATATATGGAAGATAAAAACCCATGGAGGGTTGTCGCGTAAAAACCACAGGACAGTTCTTTGGCATATTATGATAATATACAGTTACATATTTTGTAAAATTAAATTGTAATACTGAAATGATTTAAAAGAGCAACTATGGAGTTTCTTGCCGGTTCTTCTCCATAGATACTGCTTTCCGAATCGGTGGTAAATGTTAAAAATATGTATTGACGTTTCAAAAGTGCTTCTCGAAGAAGTCTAATTGAATAAATAAATGTTTGAGTTTGAGTTTATATGTGTTATGTCTCTGTAGGAACTACTGGTATGTTTTACGAAATTATTTGATCATTTCACCTTGCAAGTCTCTACATTTGCAGTAACGCAACTGCCTCTCAGCTGCCGCAATGTAAAAGTGAAGGTGGTATCTATATAATGAAACGTAACATCTGAAAAATTATTACCTACGTCACAGAATACTTAATAGTAGCTAACCTATGTATAAAAAATGTCTGAGGTGTCACATGCGGGATACCCGATTGGAACATTAAACGAAGTTCCTTTTTTTTTGAAATAAGCATTATAGGAGGTATAATTAAATAAATTAACAATATTTAGGAATTAATAATAAATGAAATAATTGAAGAAATGCTAATGCACTCTCCGAGCGCTACGCACTTTAGCAAAAGTGTCGTGAGGATTTTTCCTGAGGCTCGCCTAGCCCCCTATTATTTAAAACGTCGTTTCAGGAGTTAGCGAAAAATGAAAATGTTTTAAGTTTCGATTCAAAAGGCTTTTTTATCACATTTATAATGATGTTGATAAAATAACATTAAGTATAAATAAATCGGAATTTATTCAGTCAAAGGGATAAGAAAATATTTGCGAATAATTAATAATTTATCTTCATGAAAATATACAATAGACGTTAAAATTGAAAATACGAAAACCATCCTTACTTACGTAATACTCTTGTATCCGTAAGGTCAAGGAAGGTCATCATCTGTATTTACGAAGACTATTACCAAAGATATTTGTCTTTCAGCAATCGGTTCAGAGCAAACAGTAACAAAGGGTAAGGGAATAATAATTACCTTGTAAGCGGTCTAGAGGTTTGCTAGTCGATACTTAATCAATTCTGGTAAATAACCCGGTACGGTATTTCGGATTTAGGTATTATTTATTGTGGCTGAAGTGTTGGACGATTTATTGAAAAAGGTACGTTTATTAACGGCATGTCATTCTAAATGTATTTGTTTAAGAAAGCTATCAATGTTGTCATAATAATAATGACATATTTTGAAGATCAATGAGCCGGTAATAAGTTAGTTATAAATGAAATAGGCGATTAAATAGCAATAAGTAATTGAAAACGCTTGGATAATATTTTCTTTAGCTAACAAACAATCTCTTCAGCTTTATAATATTAGTATAGATGATACGTTTATTAACGGCAAGTCATTCTGGATGTATTTGTTTATGAAAGCTATCAATGTTGTCAAAATAATAATGACATATTTTGAAGATCAATGAGTCGGTAATAAGTTAGTTATAAACGAAATAGGCGATTAAATAGCAATAAGTAATTGAAAACGCTTGGATAATATTTTCTTTAGCTCTACTAAAATATAGCAGTGGATATTTTAAACTCTGTTTATTTGTTTTTAAGATGCTTTAGTACCTTAGATCATTACTTAATGATCTAAGTTTAGTACCTACAAGCTTTGTGTTGTTTTTAATTTGTTACAAAGCTAAGGAATGCATCATGGATAAGAAGATCACCAGTAAACCGAAGCTTTGATTTATTTAAATTCGATCGTTCATGCCTTATTAAGTAATACTAACAAATAATAATGCGCTGTTTAACACGTGACCTTCTTTTGTTCATAGCTTGAACTATTTCTTCACAGATTTTCCTAAGCTTTTTGAGTGGTTGAAACATATTGTTTACAAGGGATAAGATCCTATTATATATTGTGCTTTTGTTTTCCCTCCATGTTTAGAACAAACAATATGAACATTCAAAATCTAATTAACGTTATCCGTAACATTTATGATCACCCTCCATTATATATTACAATTGTACCCGGATGCCGCGAAATTGGATAATAATATCTTACTAAGTACCTTAATTAATTAGACGGTATTCGGGAGTGAATGAATGTGGGCGTTTGCATGTGTGTGTTGTGTGACGTGTGTTCGTGTGCATGCGTATTAAGCATATTGTTGAAAGTAATTTTGAAATTATCCGTCTTTATGAAATGATAGAGTGAATTACAATTTTGTTTTCTTTAGACCATGATATTTAGCATTGCCTTATGAAAACTAAAAGCGCTCTTCTCTTAAAACGGTTCAATAATAATAATTAATGGTTATCATTAGTTCATTTCTAGATACTCTTGTTATTATCTATCAATACATGCAACAATAATATAAAGACTACAATACTTCTAAAATACATATTAAAGTTGGAAATTTAAAACACTTTTGAAAACATAGCTAAAACATTTAATAAATTGCCTTTTTTACCTTAATATTTGGCCCTGAAAATTCTAAATATAGTTATTTCTTTCACGTTTATGTCTTTATTGTAATTCGTCTCTATAAGGCCAAGATTTCCTCTCATTTGCATATATCTTCCCAAATAAGACTGTTAACTTACCTGCATCAGATTGCCATCATTCAATATTCTAGACTAGTATTTTACAAACGGACTACGATAAATCGTCGTAGATTGAGCGTGAAATTGCAATTTCCAAGATCAAAGTACTGCGAAATAAATGAATCCCAAATCGCAATCAAACGTTTCGACATTCAGTGACAATGCGAATAAATTCGTGTAGTGAACTTACGTCTACGATAAGTCGGCTTGAGCCTTACACATTGGTCCGACTGGATGTCGCAAGCAATTTGTTTAAACCTGCCGCAAGATAAGCGCTTTGGACTGACTCTTCTAGGATTTATTTTATTTGTCCAGGTGAGGAGGATGTTTTGAAATAAAAAAAATATTTAATAGTTTTTGGTATTTGATACTAGGTGGATGAGTGACCTGGATGTGAAAATAGCTCAACTTTATTCTATGTGGTTGGGAAAATTTTATACAAATTGTAATATTCCAAATCAAAGGAGAGAAACGTAAAACAACAGCATTTTTTTTTGTAAATGGGTTAGCTTAAGAAGACAGCGAGACATTTATTAATTATTGTTTTTCCACCAATAATTATAGAACTATCAAAACAAGATTATGATTTGTGTCACCATGGTGGTTGGTCAACAAGCCAAATCTTGCAAATACTAATTCTGTAGCAAAAGAATATTCCCTAGTGTGAGCCGCGATCGATCCAATACAACTTAATAAGGGATTTTGGAAATATACTGTATGTAACAGATAAAGGAGTGAAATACTTTGAATTTCAATATTGGCGATATTAAGAAAAGGAATATTTTTTTTTTTTATATTTAGTTACTGTGTTATAAAGTTCCTTTATATGTACTTTTTCGAGCGTATCGTTAATGCCAAGACAAACGCAACAGGAAAGTTTACTTCATTACCTCTGTCATTTACGCACGAGTAAAGATTTCAGCGTGATTAGACTACTAGGTAGGTAATGTATTTTGCTCTACGAAACTATAAGTGTTAGCTAATTTCACTTCTTATATATATTTATTTATGGGCAATACATAATACAGTTCAAAGAAATACAGCTTTTATTTGATTGATTGATTTTATTTTCTTTTCTGATAATAAATTGTATCCTACCTACTTAGATTTTTCAATTCATCAAATAAATTAAAACACGTTAGTCTTCAATTCATTAAAAAATGTGCCGTCGTATTACGCTAATGAAAAACATGAATTTTTTACACCATTTCTAGGTTTAACCCTAGATCAGTGGTATTCTAAAGACTGCTATTGTCCATTTCCTGAATTTACTAACAATTATTTTCGAATCAATCGTGCGTTTAAAAGGTTAGGAAAACCCTCATACACGTCACATTTTCAAAATATTTGGTACGAGAACAAACTATGAAAGGTATTTGATGGAAACAATTTCACAGACGGGTTGCCTAACTTTTACCTCACGTGACGTCACGGTCACGTTACTAGGAGCTACATTACTACAATATCTGTAAATATGAAATTTACAGGGCACAAATTGCTTACCTTTTTCTGTAGAAATATTTTATTCGGTAACCACTTTAATATAGATATTGTACCCGGGTAAGTTTATAGAAATAATACAATGAATGGGTTGTGGATTAATAAATAATAACATAGTTTGGGTAGGTTAATATTGAATATTGATAAAAAAATAAATAAAAAGAGTTACGAGCCTTTTTTCTTTTATTTGAAAGAGTAAGAATATAAGTTATACCTAATAAATTCAATATGATACCTACTATATAATATTTTAAACGCGAAAGTTTGTAAGAATGGATGGATGGATGTAGGGTTGTTTGTTACTTTTACACGTAAAAACGATCTAATTCTTTCACACTAAGACTTGAATTAAATTTTACAAAAATATCGGTTATAAATCTGAATATGTACCTAATATATTATGATCTATAGAAATGCTTGAATTTGCACGCAAGTGAAACTGCGCGACACAGCTAGTGATACATTAACAATAGGTATGTACATATGGAACATATAAAGCCTATAGGTAGTAACTGCAAGCGTGATTCAAATAACACATTTCCCTCCCTTCATATTAATTACTGTATTACACGGAAAACCCGCAAGCGCACCCATTAGCATATTATAATTTACAGTTAATTGTCAACAGATCTATTTCCACCGCAATTGTAACAATCATGTCGTGGAAAACGGTGATTTGCACGAGTTCTAATAACATTAATGCAGGAACACGACTGCACTTAATTAGTTGCAAATACCTATGAAAGCGTTTAAGTGTTTGATAAACAACGTGCCTACAGCTACGTACTCTGTACAATGGTATAGGAGTTAAATTGGGCGCAGATTGCTGAGAACTTTCTGGAACTTATTGAAATTCAATTTCGAACGCGTAGAAATAATTAATCCGTACTCCCTGTATTTTGTGATTCAATTAAAATTAAAATTCTGTGAGGTTAGGTATTTTTTGTAGTAATTAAAATAGGAAAATAGTCGATATAAACCTTATCCTGTTTTATGAAGTCGGTCATATTTTTATGGACTTACTTATTCATAGTTTCATAATTTTGTCATTTTTTAGCTTTTTTATAGCTCCTTTTTGCTCTATGATAGCTAACAGTGTTACTTTATTTATTATTTAACGTAGTTAAGCCTTCATTTTTTTATACTTTAATTAACGAGTTTTTATAGTAAGCTATTTTATATATCCTTACTACAAAATTGTAATTTTAAAACATAAAAGTTCATTTTACAAAAGAAGGCTACCAATTTCCGAAAACTTTGAGATAATAAGCTTTTGTAATGTTATAAAATTAAAGTCACGTCTTCGGTCAAAGGTTGAAAAAGCCTTGAATTTCTCGTACCGAATTTACGTGACAGAGAAATAGTGGTTGGTATTAATTGATTGATTTATACGGTATAGATATTTTCAATTATTATTGTATCCCTTTTTTCATACCAGAGATATTTAAGATTTAAAACAATTGTTTGAATGTTTCTCAGGATTGCCTATGACGTCAAAATTTGTGAATATGTAGATGTATCATGTAAGATGTATTTACCATTGTGCAAAAGCACAAACATACGTAGGGTTTACTAGAAAAATAACGTATTTTTGGAGTAAGGTATATATTTGGTACAGCTGATCATCACCGCCGCCTACATACACCCACAGAATTGAAACTGTTACAGGTAAAGTAGATACTTTACCTGTAACAGTTTCAATTCTGTGGGTGTAACAAGAGATGATGTAACAAAGTACCTGTAACATTTGCCATGCTGGCCGACCTTTTAAAAACTTCTAGACTATTTCATCAAAGTTCCCAGTTTCGTAATATTTTGGCAAAGCAAAAGGAAATATGTTCGAAAGCTTGATCGTCTAAGGAAGTTTTGCAATTGAAGCGTAATGAACTATCGCCAACTACGTACAGTAAGAATGGAATTTACAATTCCATTTTTACATAGTAGTAAGACACGATAGCTCCCTTCGTAAGGCTTAAATCCTTCTACCGCAAACGATAAGCTGCTCTATGTTGCGTGTTCAAAACAAATAAATAAACATATAAGTAGAAAATCGCATTTTTATGCTTACCTATAGGTATATTCATTTTATGCAAAAATACCTACAAATTATATCAGTGTAACTCCAACATACAAGAGATACAGTTTTATTTTTATTATCTTTGCTTACGACCAAAACTTTTCTTTAATAAAGCGCTTATCCACAACGAGTTTTCATACAGATGTTGTCTAATATTTACAAAGGCTCCTCTTCCTAGTTATACCCGAGGATAATTTAGATAAAGCCCGATGCTGTAATTCCCTTGGCGAATGATTATTATCACGATTGTGAGACTTAAACATCTCCCGAGCGGCGAGCCACTCATGGAAATATAAGGTAAACCTTTTTAATAACAAGAAAATGTTTCAAAAAATAAATAGGACAAGATAACCAACGATAAACAAATCCCAAGAGAAACTATGTAGCTTAACAAAAACACAAATATTCACTCCAGAACTAGGGAATACTTATGCAATAACAGTATACACAGTAAAGATAAAAACTAAAGGAACGGCATAGAAAGAGCAGCAAAACTTTAATGTAAATTATAATATATTAGCAATCCGCCCTAGTTTCGCTTCGGTTTAAAAAATAAGCCGTAAAAGCGACCAGTTAAAGAACTCTCCATTGCACTCGAGTTTAACATACCAAAGTGGTTTGCAGTAATTCGTATAAATAAGGATTTAAATATGAAATTCAAGCAAAGCGATACAGCTTTAAATTCTCAGAAATAATGTTGGAATCCGTAGAAGTTTTGTCATAGCCTTTCTGAAGATAAAACTTACGGAAAAGGCGTACCTATCATATATATGAATGAATATAGCTTTTAATTTTTGCTTATAAATTCGTAGTAAGTAACAGTTCATCAAAATTTATTAGAAGACATCTAAAGTAGCAATTGGACAGTGATAAGGCTTGCGTGAAATGAATACAAAATATTCGCAATAATGCGTAAGCGAGTCACGTCAGCGGAACTTAAAATTTCTTCGGCCATTCGCGGAGGAAATGACAACAGTTACCTTTGCAAAACCTTGGAATAGACCGGCATTAATTATATTTAATCTAAGAAATATTGTGTTAAAAAAATCGGTAATCGTGTACACATCTTTCTTATACTTTTTTGCTACAGTTATTTATTATTTCGCAGTGCATTTTGTTAATTATGATAGTGATCCATTCAAACGAATATGGAATAAATTATTTTACGTTTTGAGACCAATTGAGTTTTTTTGCAAACGTAATTTTACTAACAGGATTATTTTCTCATGTAAAATCAAGAGCACGAGAACGTTGCTATGCGAAAACTGAAAATTCTCTGTAAAATCTTCTCACTATTTACAATAAACATTCAACATAAATCGTATTAAATATGTAGGTAGGTACGTACGTTTCAGTTTTTCTTCTAGACAACTTCAATTTATAATTCTTGCTTGTTAAAGAATATTATATTATTGCAAATTTTATTTTAATATTATAGAGTTTCAGATTTTTTAAAATAAAAAGCACTCAATTCACTAGCTCCACTATTATACACTTTTTAATTTAATTTGATTACAAAAAGTTCGACCGGTTTCGAAACATCATCGTCAGTTACAGTTTATATTTTACCTAAATGTACGCGGCTAGATTACAAATATTGATCATAGAGTAATATGAAACAGAGTTCAATTAATTATTTTCATCTTAGTTCAAAATATAAGTAATCAAATCACATACTCAGTTTGAGGAAAACATTTATTTCCACAAAAATATAAAAACAATAGTTTTTGTAAATTGGTTTAAAATATAAAACTACAATTCATCCCATAATACATAACATGAAAATTTTAAAACTTCGAAATGCACAAACTAAATTATTAAATAGGTACCTATGTGTTTTATGACGCTTATCTATACCGGATACTCTCCGATAAAAAAATATAATATAAATTTAAATATAAAACATCAACTTTAATATAACGGTAAAATTGTACCTAATTATCGGGTTGGGGCCCACAAAGTTAATATTTGTTCACAGAATAAGGATACTGTTTGAACAAATAGTAAGAAAAGATTAAAAGAGTATATTACCGGTTCATCTACTCCAGGGGTTTTCTTATATGTATACACAGAAAACATTGCCCAATAAACACAGGTGTTAGGTGTAAATCTTTTCTAAGATATTTAGCCTCAGTGCCAACATCCAACAAACAATGGACATTGAAATATAACTGTAAAATATTTAATACAAAGATTAATAAGTTTTATGCATTCAGCAGGTGTCGCCTCGGTTTTGCATAGATTTGAAAATTACGTAGATACCTCCTTTTGTATATTTACGATATAAAATATCATGGCCATGACTTTATAATATTCATCATACAAGTTAATTTAATGCTTTTAATATGGAAAATTCATTCATTATCAATTTTTAAGAAAAATACACATAAAATCTGTTTCACCAACGAACCTTAAGACAAGATTTCAAATAATAAATTATCAAGTCAAAATATTAAATAATTTACTCAAAATGGCCGCCATATAATTGAAAGTATCCCCACAGAATACACATACCGTAATTAAACGAACCATCAAGGAAGTTAAACACATTTCAAATCTTTCTACGCAGTAAAATTCGCAATCGAATATTAATTTGTTATTTGATTGAAGAGTAAACTTAATTTATAATCTGTACACAACATCCTGTTTTGAATGGTTGCCTGGTATACAGCCTTTTGCTGATTGAAATATTGACGCATTCATATAACGTCTATGTGCTGGGATGGTGTTAATAAAAAGGCAATTTAGTTTAGCTCAATTTAGTTTTGGTATTATTCCTTTACCGGTTACAAAAGAACACAATAATTAATTTAATTTTACAATGAATGAGTGAAGCTACTTTTGACAGATAACCATAATAGAAAAAATACAGACTAATAAGAAACTATTTATGAAATATTTTTTATTCTTTAATCTAAATAATTTAACAGAATAATTTAACCTATTCCCACCTTAAATCCCACATGTACATTATGTCGAATGTAGGTACATAATATTATATTGAATATGATATAAATAGCCTAGCAAATTAATACAAACACATATAAACATGAATAATTATATTGTCTATTAATAAGTTACTTAACATATCGGAATTAGCTCTATTTAATGGTTTATTAATATAGGTGTCTCATTTAAATATGGATTTAAACTGATTTATCGCGAGTTTAATTGTAGCTATTTATAAGACTAGGAGTACATGATGTCATGAAGTTCTAATAATGTGATTGTATTGTTGAACCTTCATTTTTACAACGTAATTTTGTCATACATGCATCCTATTGATATAAAACATACATTACACAAAGGTAAAGTGATAAATACCGGTATATTATATAAATATTTATAATCATGATAATAATTTTTGAACAGCAGTCCAAAATACATACGGGAACTATTCACAGTGTATTAGAATATAGATGGTAAATTCATGAAAAGAACCCCAATATCCAATTGAAAATGGTACCCATATTTAAGACGTATTTTTTTATGTTTTGTTGGAATTTTACAAACCACTCGTGATTCTAGGAATAAATGTACGAAAGGACAGAATCACCTACGATTTCCTGATGCGTGAGAAATCTCAGATTTATTATTACTAGTACAAGAAATAATCCGTTTGGATTTCATCCTTGACGAAATCCTCTTATACTCTTCACGCTTATAAATTATAATATAAGTAACATATCCCGCTCCAAAGAGACATTATCATCGGATACGGAAATACAAGGAATTTTTGCATTATACGCGACAGAAATAGAATATCTACAAAAATAGAGCTGAAATGGGACACCTTATTTATTCTGCTTAATTTTTAAAAAATATAAATACCTTTATATTCGCTATTCTATAATTATATTGTTTAATAAAATTTAGTATAGGACAGGACATGCGTATTAAAAAATTACTTACCATGTAATTAATTATTAAAATAAACGTACCTACAGTTAGTTCCTGAATTTCTCGTAAAATCTTCAGCCTAGTTTTATCCTACTACTATTCACAATTTTTGTATTATTGAAGTTTATTTATTAAGTTATATTAGTGTTAAGCCTGATTCCCACGGCATGTTTGCTTCACAAGCATTGGCAGACGACAAGCGCTTGTCGCCATCCGTCGCGATTTGAACTGAGCGTTCCCACGGCATGTGTGCGTATAGCCTGATTCCCACGACATGTTTGCTTCACAAACCCGACCGCGCCACACCATACCACATGCCATGGGGATCGGCGCGCTTGTGGTCGTTTGCCGATGTTTGCCGACGCTTGTGCTATCCATCGGAAGTCGGTAAGATCAAAGGTGCGCGCTTGGCGCGGTGCGACGGCGTTGGTCGACGTCCGTCGGGGCTTGCCGTCTGTAGCGCGTCATTGTTCGGAACCGTACGATAATTATCGTACAAATACGTCATCTCTTCAACGAGCTGTAATATTTTTATTTATACATAGTTATGTATTATGTATCATGTATGATATGTATACGTATGTAAGTATATATGTATGTATGTGTATTTATAGCATGTATTTATAGTATTGATATCAATATTTATATTGTTTTTACTTATTTATTTATTATTAGGTATCTATTTTTATATATATACGTATATACAGTGGTGGTCATATAATTAAAGACGCTAAGAGCATTTTATACTACCCAAGACACTTCTCTCAATATTTTTTTTTACACTACCATTGAAACTTGTTAAATAATTTTAAAATATTCAGGTATGTGTTGTCTAATGCTAAACTAAATTTAATCGACAAAACTTGTCGGTTTGTTAGATTTTAATCGGTTCATTCTTACTACTAGCAGATTTAACCCAGCAAAGGTCTGGCCATATAATTAAAGACATTAGACTCGCTTATAAGAAATATAAAAAAAAAATATTATTTTACTGAGATTATTTTTCCAACACAAAATGCCTGACGTATTTACAAAACATTCTACATTTTTCAATATTTGGTTGCAAGTCTTTTGGCAGTAATGACGGTTTACATCTCTTGGGCATTAAAGCAACTAATTTTGTACAAGTTGCATCACTAATTTGGTTCCATTCTTCAAAAATGCTTTGCAAAGTTAGTCGACGTTTGATGACCGCTTTGCCGCGACTTTTTCTTTCTTGATTTCATAAGTTTTCGATCGGATTTAAATCCGGACTGTGAGGGGGCCAATCCAAAACAGTTACAGATTGGTTCCTTAACAAGCATTTCACTACTTTTGCTGTGTGCTTAGGATCATTATCGTGTTGAAAAGTCCAAACAAAAGTTAAATTTTCCTCCGCTTGGGGCAGCATTAATTGCTCTAAAATATACTTGTACTGGAATTTATCCATGTTGCCTTCTGTCTTTTTGACAGGTCTAACGCCAAGTCAAGAAAAACAGTCCCACACTTTGATATTTCCACCCCCATGTATGACTACTTATTAGTGTATCTTGGATCCATTTCCTTATTGAGATGGCGTCTTATATACTGTTTTCTGGCAGAATTAATCATATTAATCTTAGTTTCAAGCAAAAACAGCATGCATGTTTCCATTCTCGTTCAGTCCAGTGTTCGTCTTTTGTAGCAAAGTCAAATCTTGCCTTCACATTTTATTTTTTCAAAAGTGGTACTTTTCGAGATACTCTTCAGTGCAAGTTTTCCTCACACAGTATCCGTCTAATTGTCCTAGCAGACACCCCCTTCAAGCCTGCTGCACCATAAAACTCTGGTTATCACCATACAATCAGTTCCGACCCTTTAAATGGATCTTTTTTAGCCAACAACACCATTTTGGAATCTTTCGGCCGAGTAGTTTCACTTTGTTTTGCTTTTCTGAGTACGTTTTCGGTCGTGTGGAACATCTTGACATGTTTTATAGCATTCATAACCATATCCTTGGAACAGTTTAATTATCATGGAAGTTAAAAATAATTTTACTTGTGGAAGAGTCGCAACTCTTGTTTTTAACCATAATAATTGATATTAAAACTATTAAACGTATGAATTTTAATTTTAAAAGTTAAAAATACTCAAAGAAATTATGGAGTGTCAACGATTTATGAAATTTCGCGGCAAAACGAAGAAAAGCACAATGCTGTTTCTTTTTATTTATAAAAAATTATAACTCATTTCTTGTTGTCTTTAATTAAGTGGCCAGCTACACGTACGTAAACAAAGTTTGTGTTACATTCCCACAGAGAGCAAGTGTAGAAACTAACAAGGAATATAAGTATTTTTTGTCCCTCATATTAAAGAACACATTGTCTTGTATGGTTTAATAAAAATAATACTAGATTCAATACCTTTTTCAGATAATTGTAGTTCTTAATGTAAATCTTTTATGGTCAATTAGGGGGTGTCTTTAATTATGTGACCACCACTGTATGTATATGTACATATTTTTATTATTTTTTTTTCTCCTTTTAAATCAAACACCACCCATCTAATTTTAATTCGTATGACAAATCCTATCCAAAGGTTGCCTGGCAGAGATCGCTTATAGCGATAAGGCCGCCTATTTAACATGTTATGATCTTCTTTTTTGTTCTTTTTATTTTTGTGTTTATTTTTTTGTGTGTGTTAAATAAAGAATTTAAATAAATAAATAAATAAATAAAATAATTTTGTGCCTACGTACGATGTACGATAGCATAGTATTATCGTACGCTGATTGTACGATAATTTCTATCATGCAAAATTCGAGAATTTATATTAGGTATTAGTAGGAATGACCGTCCACCGTGCTCGCCAGTGCTTGCCATACGCACACATGCCGTGGGAACGCTCAGTTCAAATCGCGACGGATGGCGACAAGCGCTTGTCGTCTGCCAATGCTTGTGAAGCAAACATGCCGTGGGAATCAGGCTTTAGGCAAGCACTGGCGAGCGACAAGCGCGCCGATTCCCATGGCATGTGGTGTGGTGTGGCGCGGTCGGATTTGTGAAGCAAACATGTCGTGGGAATCAGGCTTTATAGTTCATAACGTCACTGAGGCAACAAAGTCGCGGTCACACCCACGCGGCGTCTTTGTGATGGAGGTAATTAAATATAAACTGTTAATTGATTTAGACTAGATTTAAGAGGATTAAGAATTTGAATTTAATCATTTTATTCGTATTTTTCCTTTCATTAAAATTAGTAAGATAAATAATCTAATGAAGCTAGTAGATACCAGTGCTATATGCTTATAAATACAATAACCAGCTTAATATTATAAAAAATTACTTATTTATTTTATTATTATTAAGTATTGTATATTTTATAATAACTACCTATTGAACAATCAATTGGTACGTTATTAGTTTTATTATAGACAAACAATTATATTACTTTCTGTGATTAATCTAATAATATGTAAAAAAAATCCAACAGTAAAATAAATACGCGTAATTAAAGCGTGGGAAAGCTTGTTTTTAGGCCTTCATCCCTCAAAAGTTTGATGACCTCTCGCTGAAGAACTCGGAGGCTGTGCGGTGATTTCGTTTTCAGTGCGTGAACACAGCCCGCCAGTCGGCGATCTGCCGTCGTTGATAGTAGACGTGTGATTGTGAAGCAGCTCGCTGTACTAGCGCCGCGTAAATAACATCGATAACTTCACAAAGTTTTGCTGAACTTCGTGCGATCACGACATTGTAAATCTTACTTATTAAATTAAGAATTATTCAGTTATTACTATATTGTAGTTCGCCGTAGAAATAAGTGTTTTCAGTGTTTAATTTAAAAAAAGAATTAGGACCGTAAGCGACATTTCAATTGCTCTAATTTGTGTATTTCCGATTTTGGCTCACGTTCTCACTCATGAAACTTTAATTGAAGTGAACTATAAACTGGTTATGGATGTTTAGAAACAATCGAAATTCGATCGTCTGTGAATTATATTGTTTTGATCGGTCATTTCCCGAGTGCAACGACGGAAAGGCAAATCAATATTGAAGTCAAGACGAGCGATTCGAAAATACATTGAACACTTCCTGAACTGTAAGTAATATTGGTTTGTTTTCTTATTGTAACTATTCTTACACCAGGAACAACAACCGGCTTCGCTTCGTGTTATGATTTCTACTTAAATTTGGCGATTGTTTTCTTAAATCAAAGTTGTATGTATAATATTTGTTGCTATTAGCTATTACAAAGACATGGAAATTTGATAGTCATTGCCATAGTTGAGGGCTTATTCAATAGGAAAGGAAAGTAATTGCAAAATATCTGCAATGGGGGTAGCCTGTAATTTTTATATTTTCTGTCTAGCACTTTGATGAAAAAAAAAATGTTTTAAGTTATTTATACCAATCACAGTAAAAGTGACACAATGTCAATGCCTTTTTCAATGTGTGATGCAACTTTATTAAATACTTTATCATCGGGTTGATGTTAAATAATTTATCATGAATTTTTCGGTTACGGTTTTGGGTATGAGTAGGAAGTAAGCATACGAATGCCTTTCAACTATGTCCATATGGCATATGTCCATGATATAATATATCCGCTGTTTTATGACTGACGGTATAAAGACTTCATTTTGTGATATACAATAGATCGTAAAAATGCTCTTTGTACAGATTACACATACCTACCTACCTTTTTATAGAATTGCATTGTGATTTGTGACTGAGGACATGGATGTTAATTTAAAATCCGAAATAAGTAGGTAGTTGGCAAATACTTCTCATTCAATTGTGAATTTAAGTATAAATTGTAGATAGGTGCAAAATGTATAAAATTGATTAAAATATATTGACTTAACCCTATTTGAAGATACTAACGAAAATGTATACTTAGGTATATCATAATTATAAGCTTAAAATTTGAGCAGATTAAAATTTAAAAATCATATTAAAACCATAGATAATATTATAATACTATTCAGTATTCTAGATAAGTAATACTTACCTAAGTAAACAAAAGTCGGTCTTGATTTAGGTACGCAGTTTTAACCGTAGCATCGTTGATTTCTGTGTACCGTTTGTTTTTTTTTTTTCGTTTCCCGCCAAAATTCATGTTTGTGTTATCTTAATAATACAAATAGCGTATAGGCGCTGAGTGCAAAATAAATACATTCGTAGAATTATACATGTGCAATTTTATATGTAGGTAAGTATTATTATGAACATAGAATATTACATTATAATATTATATAACATATTTTATCGTTACATAGAATATTACATAAGCTCCTGTTTCTTTTTTTTTGTTTACTGCAGAATATCTTTTATAGTTACTAAGTTAATTGCAAATAAAATCCAAACTTAGTAATTAAATATTTCATAGAATAAATAAAAAAGTTAAAATCTTCAAGTCTAGACCCTTTTGTACAGTTTCTTCGCTCCCGTCTCGGTTACAAGAATATTTTTGTGTTGAAGAGTGCTTACGACGGTGATACTTAATTTTGTTGCCTACAAAAATAAAATTTGAATTTTTTTAATTTCTACTGCATTCATGAAAATCTCTGGTGTATTGATTTGTGAATTAAATTTTTGAAACTGAATTAGAATAAAAAATTGAAATTCGTAGATGCCGAAAAGCTTTGAATGGTTCTTGGAATAGCTTTTCAGAGATTATCGTCACCTGACTGTGATGTGTGTTTTAATTATTTAAGTCATAAAGATGATGGATTTTAAGAAGTACCCACACATTTTCACATAATATAATATTATCTATCTATACGTTTAACCTGCCTCGTACCCCTCGTCTGGTACTTGTACCTATTCCAAAATTCCACCTAAATATTTAAACTAAATCAATAAAGCTTATTGGCTCACTCATTGTTTATGTACTTATTTCTTTGAATTTCGCTCATCATTTTTGACGTGACAACGTCTTATAATTCGATAGAGCCGGCTGCACGCCCGAAAAAACATGACTCATGCGGCGTTACCTCGCTCTGAGGCGTTCCAGTGCAAGCGAGAGCGCGGAACGAGCGACAAAGAAGCACAATCGTTGTCACGTTCAATTACTATCGTCAGTAAACCGACTTTACAGACAACCAATTTTTTTTCACGTTTGTTTCAATTTTTATTCTTCTATAAACTTAATTTATTGTTTTTTCTGAGAATGTTAAGAATTGAAAGGAATATAAATCTCACGTACCGTTATTCACGACATTTTTTTATTTTTCAACAATTAAAATAATTTAAAACCCGATGAACAAATCCATGACTTCCCAAATAACGCCAGAATATAACGGCTTTAAAAATAAAATTTTTTAAATAATTATTAATTACGCTAAAATGTCCGCAACTGAAGTTGGTTGAAATAAAAGAGATAAAAGCAATGGAGTATTCCATAGAAACGGGAAAATTGTATTACCTGCTGAACCGAAAGCGGAAAAACCCGGCTAGGAGCTAATTAGTTTTATATGTCCCGTGTAAAATAATAGCTGAAAAGGCATCAATTGGTTACACAAACACCTCCAAAAACGGTCTATTATTGCTAGATATTATCATCAGCATTTTTAAATCTTTCTAAATCATTTTAGATTTTGCTGCTTCATGTTAGTTACATTTTCAGTCGAAATTTTGTGTTAGAATCAACTCTTTAATACTTGGATTATAATTTATATAAATTAATTTTATAATATCTATCACCGGAAACTACGGTGTTCAATTATCCGGCAAGAAACTCGTGTAAGTCCACAAAGTAACAGAATTACATCGTAAGCATAAACATAAAATGGTTATTACATAATTAGCAAAATTCGACGTTTTCTGGTTTCTAACAACTCATAATTCAATAAAATACGCCCTATATAAATTATTTGTCCAAACAATATGAAGCTACCTATAATATTTTCGCCGTGTAAAATTCTGTGAATCAAATCCCTAGCGAATCTCCTCTACACGATTTCTGTTACAGTTACATACCTTCAATAATGTATTCATTTCGAACTCGAAATATTATAATATTTGTTTTCATAACACTTCTAGGAGTAGCACGCTACTAAAATACACGGCATTGATGATAATTTCAAAGGATATCTAATTAAAATGTTATGTCAATCACATAAACAGTATGGCTATGAGTATAGTAACGTTCGAGACATAATTCTCAGAAGATGACCAAACAATTGACCCAGTTTGCTGGAAATGCAATAAAGATGTTCCTTGCGAAGCTCGTGTTATAATGAACTATGACAGGCAAGTATAAAAAGTGAAGTCCCGTGTCCCCTAGTGGGGTAAGGGGCAGATGCATTATGCATACATCTGTTTCACTGATCCATTTCCTTTAGGGACAAGTAGTTGATCAGTCTTCTGTGCCCTAATGAAAACAGACAGACAGGCAAGTATACCGTAATTTAATTTAACTGCTACTGTTATTTAACTGTGATTTTGTAATAAACTGCAAAGCCCACGTGTGACTGGATTAACAAATATCACGCCAATGCTTTGCGAATGTTAAATGGTATGACGCATATTAACGATTTTCAAAATCCTTTAAATGTTCATTACGAATTGATACTTGTTTGAAAAAAAATTGGACGGATGAATAATAAATAGATAATTTATGAAGCTTTGTAATAGCCGGCTGGCATTTTTGCAACACACAATTACCTATTTGAATAATTCGTATGATAATACCATTAATTGGTATAAAATATAATGTTAACGTATTCAAAACAACGTTTTGTTCGTTTGAAAGACAATCTGTATTGAATTTACTCGTATAGAAATATAAATATTTTTTATCCTCACTAAGATACTCTTATATCGACAGTGGCTCAGTTAAGTCAAATATTTACAGTCACTTCTTAAAATAGCCCATATTGGATAACAAAGAATACGCCGTCTAATTATAAATCCGGAACTCTTAAGACAGGTGTACAAGCGATCACATAAACAAAAATTTTAATAATTTGTAAACATCATTTGTTTAAACGCTTATAATCGACGTCAGACTTAAGCTAAACTTGTTGACTTTCGGTCTTCTAACTATATAATGTCTGGAGTTTCGAGAAGGGCTTATTGTCTTTGGGACTTTAGTTGTTCAGTACAATTTAGGCAAATTCCGCAATTTCGGCAAAGATTTTATAGCTCAAGGCAAATCGGAATCAATTTACTCGACAAAATGTTGGTTAATAAAGAATTATATTGTATTCTAATATTATATTTTACGTACTATTTTACGATATAAATGAAATGGCAGAAGGGAGTCGTAGATATTTTCTTAAAGTTTGGAATCAAATAGATATGACGCTCAGGCGAAAATTGATTTGGATTAATTATTTGTCTTTGAAATTAATTCTTACAGTTCTTTCACTTGGTTATAGCACTAGAAAGTATATTTATGTACATATATACGTACCTAAGAATGAATCTAAACTATTATTCACACCGGGACGTAAGTTTAGTCCGTTCATTTGCAAAAAAATATAACCTCTAGACCCGTAACGAAATACACAAAACTTCTCTCTTTAACAAGCAACTGAGATTAGTAACTTAAACTTTGAGAAAACTCAGTAATCAGCGTCTTTTCACGATTTCAATACGTACGATCAAATCTAATATTTACTCATCATCAGACTTGGGAAGTTCGATTCTCGCAAGTAATACGATTAATTTGAATGTTGACGACGTCTGAGCGATTCAGGGCCAAATTGGAAATGAAAAACTCCAACTTTTGCTTCAGCCTCAGCGGATTCCACTGAGATTGACAGCTGGTGGTTTAGTAGTACAGAGGTCGATGACCGCTTTTTAATTGTCATTGCTGGTGCTGTAGAAGGTATTTCTGTATAACAAAGTGTAGAGATGCGAAAGCGACAGGTAAGATGCATCAAAATAGATGGTATAGAAGATGATTTGAGTCTCGATTCAATCCAGATAGCCAATCCAGCATATCTGATTTTGAAGACTGTATTTAACTTCATGTAGATACTTGAAAGAAATTATATTAAGTACCTAATGCGTCCTTTACAAAATATATAAAATACCTACATATATTTTGTGGATTTTTCTTCTCATGAGAAACTTTCTACTCGGAATTATTCCTTTAAGCTGAAATAATTACAATAGGATCAATGACCATAAAACAAATATCCTTTTCTCAAATTAAAAAAAACTTAAACTAATCTAAAGTCTATTAGCTGAGATATTATATCCATCGATCACAGTCAGAAGCGAAATCAAATAAATGAACGCGAATCACACAATCTCATCGGTCAATAAATGGGATTGAAAAAGATTTCAATTACCACTTTAATTGAAGAAAATATTAAAAAATATCTGAGCGGACTAACTGGCAATCATTTTTCTCTTAGAAATAGTTACATATACATTTTAAGAAAGTTGGAGCAATGCTTAGGGTTAGATTCTTCGTAAGCCACATTTTTCTTAAAACTAATATTAGAGCAACGGAAAGCAGCGTTTTTTTTTTCACTCTCTACGTTCTAAAATACTGATTTATTTAATTTCAAGACCACACGGTGTAGGAATGAAAAGGAAAGCAAACATTGACAGATCACGTTTTACAAACATAATGATTGCGTTCGAGGTTTCTTTGAAATGTTGTTAATTATTTGGATTATGTGTCAATTACATGATGTGGATTTTACGATGAATAAATAAAACCGTGAGTAGATATTATGTGTTATAAATATAGCTGCTATGAAGATCCCATGAGCACGTGCCAAGTTTATTTTATACGACTTGACCAAAATTGAGTTAATAACACGAGTATAATCGGTCTTTTATATAAACTAGGTATAACCACAGAATACATTAAAGTAGCTAACGCTACTTAAATGCTTCAATTTTATAAAACATGTCAATTTAAATTTGTAGAACTGACAGAGACATCGTAAATTAAATATTGCACCTGCAAACCAAATGCAGTAAAAAAATTGCAAATATTAAATCGAGTTCACATTCCTACGTCTAGTCGTCTAATGCACCTAGATTATTAAAACAAACAATACATTACGTCTATAGGCTGAGACAATAGGTGATAAGTGCTCCATCATAATATTATATTAAAGAATCATCTCAACAAATAGTCCATCCAATATTGTTCAAACATCGAGATCGTATTGCTCGGTCAACTCGGCTGGCCAATGTTAGTGTAAATGAATTTCCTAGCTACCGGATGCTTGTCAAAGAGATCCGTTTACGGTTGTAGAACTAGAATAATGACTAGATATAAGATTCCGTTGCCTTTGTTAGAATTACATTCGAAATGTAATATCCATTTTGCGTAAGCAATTGTTGGTATCTCTAAATGCGACTTGCATTATTCACACCTAAGTGAAATGGTGGCTAATTTTGTTTAATTATCTTTAAATGAATGTTCACAATTTGTTAAACTAAATACCTAATATAAAATGACGGCAAAGTATGCTTATGATATTATTATGATTGCGAACATAGAGCAACTTATTATGAAACCGATTTGAATGCGCTTTATTCAAAAGATACGAGTTTTTCATTATATTTTTAATAACTTCGAATAAAACAACGTGTTAATAAAAAACTGAAAACGCAAAACTGATGAATATAAAAATTGCTTATTCTTTATTGACCAGATTTATAAAGAACTTTATTAAAATTCATGTAAGAAGTGTTTACAATTGCTTGCGTTTGCAAATGTTTCGAGTTGGATAAAATCTTGATTACGCTCTGCGTTTTTCAATTAAGCCGTCATCAGTAATGCCGTCGATGCAATTTATTGAGTGATAACTACGCTGACATTGGCTTTAAGCTTTACAGGCTATAAAAATCGGTATACATAATTTATTCGTACTTTGACTAAGAATTTCGCTTTATAATTTGCCTAAACATCGCCAGATAATATGTTCACGTCAAACGCATCCACACTGTTGTAACAAACAAATGATTGATCTGGTCACACTGTTTGTGATGTGTCGTTTGGTTTCGTGCTCGCCGCTCTACATCACATCTTAGTGCACTTGTGAGCCTGGACTGTTTAATCTTGATAGCGTTTGAAATAGAACAAAGCTCAAATCTCATTTGAATGGATAAAAGTGGGTAGGTATTTGTGTGTTAAATGAGCGAAATGTGCCTCAATTAGTAGGTATATCTATTAGTAGATATATATATGTCACGCGTTATAAGTAAATAGGCAAAATAAAATTGTTCGTTTTTCTGAAAAACAGATCAGTACAACAATAATTATAAGCATTACTTCAAACCTTTTACAAAGGATGATACAGAATAAAATTATAAATTGAGAATCGTGCAGATGGGGGAAAAGTTTCTAAACCATATAATAAGGAAATGTTTAAAACAACGCGTCGTATTAAGGAGTTCAAAACAAAAGTTATTTCTTGGCTTTGTTTTGGGTGATTATCTAAATTCCTTATTGTTTATGAAATAACAGTCTCATTCGTCTTGTTGTGGTTAGCATGTTTCACAAAATATGGAGAGATTTCAGCTATCTGATTCGAATAAAATAGATACTCCATAGTACCTAATATTGCTATTGCGAAGGTAAATCTATGTGTTTTTTTTTTTGCGTTACTGATGTTTATATTTTGTACTATATATATTTATTTGGATGTTTGCTGTCTGGAATACCTAAACTCTGAAACGACTCTGAAGGAGGACTTGTTTTGTCACGTAATGAAACTCAAGGAGCGTGAAATATGGAAAACAGTGTAAAATGGCATTGTATTGAATTGCACCTTTACATCCGGAAAAATGGGCTTCGGTGGGTATTGTCTGCCATGACAAAAACACGCATAGAATTTTTATTTATTTATAGAACGTTTAAAATGTTACGATAATAAAATGGCTGAACAATGTGCCTTTTCTCTGAATATGATTTACGTTGATGTCGCGTGCGCGTTCAATTTAATGCAAATAACGTAAATCCTATTTGTATTTCGTGGAAATTTAATAACGTTGATTTTCGGCCACATGCATTTACTGCATAATTTGCTTTGTATGATTTAACAACTCTTAAGTTAATAATGGCACAAATGGTGGATCTCCTATATACATATTATTAATATTGGAGAAATTTTAATAATATTTAAATATTTCGTTACATATAGAAAGCTATATCGACCATTGAAACCTTTCTATTTATATAAGATATATTCCAATATCTGTTATTCATACATTTGAAATCATCATCAGGATTAACCAGGCTTAATACACATATAAAATATAATGAACAATATGTTAAATATTTACTTAAAGACACAGCAAAATAATTTGGTGCATAGCTGGCGTGTTTAAGGAATATTTTCACATTTTGTACCTCGAGTCACGTACTGTAATATTTAAATTTTACGTAGCTAGTCTGGGCATCACGACACTTGTGTACTCTATACGAGCATAATATGTATTTTTAGGTATGCAATAAAACTGTAAATTTGTCTGTATGCTCTGTTATCTGTTGTTTTGAAGCTTAACTATTTGAGTGCAGAAAGCATATTGGTGTGGTAGATTCAATAATACGTATTGCAACACTATATTATACACGAAAAATGTTTACGTAATACCTAATTACGTATCCACATGTGTCTTAGGGTGGATAATGGCCTATTTTTTATATATTTAAAAGTTCTTTAAAGTTTCTTACTAAAATCTTGTCTTAAAATGACAAAAAATAGCTGCGAAAAAATTAGGAAAACATCCTAATGAAGTTGCTATATGTACAAAACAAATAATATACTGATTACTCAGATTACGTAACGCTGTTTGGTCTCGCAATCAGCCCAAATCTCATTGGGAATTCATTTTACGTATGCAAGCTAGTCTTTGGAGACCACTTTTAATCATTATGTATATAGGTACCTTCTAGCTAATAAAAAATCGTATTGGCTAAAGTTTTATATATATCGAAATATTTCTAACATTTCCCATCCCCTTTCCTTATTTACCATAAAATGCAATCTTTCCGGCTACCGTTTTTCCTGAAAAGTATTATGGGATCTCTTTAAAGCGAAGGTTAATAGACATTTATAAGATAGGCTTGTTCCATCGTAGACCACTTTACGTGTTTCAGTTTCCATCAGGCGAAGCTATGCTTAAAAATGTTCTTATTTGAATAAAAGCGATATAATTATTAATCGTTCAAATATACGTGGACGATACATACAAAAAACATCTTTAAATGGAGCACTGTAACATTTTATAAAATAATGCATTTAAAATGTAAAAGTGAGGACCCATGTCCCTTGTGTTTTGTATTAGATTATGTCACATCTGTTTCACTGATGGATTTTCTTCACGGACAAGCAGTTAATCAACCTTCACGCTGCCAACTCAAAAGTATATTTATATGTAAGTAAAAGAACCAAACTCCCCAAAATTAATTATCGAGCGCAAATAAAAAGGTCTATATTCTCTAAATACTGAACGATTTCAATAATAAATTAACCAGACTAATTATAAAACAGACATTTAAATCGTCTGCCAACCGCATTATATTCTAGTAATTAATTAATTAAAAATTTAGGATTAAGGTAAGCTAACCTTTTAAGCTCGACCTTATTTTAGAGTCGAATTAGCCTATCAGATAAACGCTGTTTCAAATTACAGAAACTTTCTTTAAATTAGATGTTATACTGCGAAATTACTAAATAATAATTATGTTTTCGAAGTAATGATATATTCAGCTATGTATTTAGGGTACAATATAGTATGGATAAGTGGTTTTCTTATTTATCACGACCGCGTTACGGTGCCCTTGTCACACAAATCTTGAAATAGTGTTTATGTGCTCGATTTTATACGGAGAAATCTCTCACTCAATTTTACTGAGGGATAACAAGACGGGCATTGTAGATATTGCTTTTGGATTACTTTTTGTCTTGTGGTTTTATTTGGATTTAATATTTTGTTTAAGTTTAATTAGGAGAGTTGCCTACTGATTATTATTTATTATATTTTGTTTAAGTTTAATTAGGAGAGTTGCCTACTACGAGAAAATCATATTCCTATGTAGCATATTAAATAATTATAGCAGGAACAAACATTTATACTACAAGAATCTTTAACAATTTGAGAGTGACTAAATCCCCGAGTGAAACATCAATATTTTCTTCATACAAACTCAGTTGCTAATTTACTTTCAGTTAAATATAATGTAGACTTAAATAATAAACCCCTTTTAATTATTATATGTACATAACATTAAAAATAAATATATTTATTTAAATAAACCACTGACCACCATTATATTACATGTTTATGTGCAATTAAAAGGTTTTTAGGACGCTAGGCCATGCTGCTAATAAAAATGGAAGTTTATGTGCTCTGATAATAAATTACGTTATTTTTATATTATATTAATTTGAAGAGCTTGAGCCTTGAAGGTCTATTAAATACTCAATAATACTTATCATAGCAAAAGTCACAATTAATGCTCTGCATAATTATACAATTCTCATATAATTCTAATGAAGTGAACTCAAATTCATAAACAAATTCAAGATATATCACCTCACCACCACATCTTCCAAACAAAAAAGAATTATCGAAATCGGTTCAGCCGTTCACACGTGATGCCGTGACAACGCGAAACGGGTTTCATTTTTATATATATATATATAGATAAAGTTTTTGAATTAAATTTCATGATTATGCAAAGGTCACGCGAATTTTGAACTAACCAGTTAAACTTTAACGCTATCTCAGCGCTCAAATAACATCTATTTTCCCAAGAAATAGGAAGGATCAATTAGATCCTAAAATAATTGGGTATCATTGTAATGTTTTCGAAACGGGATAGGGAGTCCAATAACAAATTATCAATCAAAGTTGAAAACAAGTTTCTATATAAATGAGTCGATATTGTTTACTTAAGCACCCTCGTAAATCCTTTGCTATTTTCAATACCAAAAATAAACACAATAAAACCAACAATAATGCTTCCCTAATAAAAGCCCATTAAAAAATATAAAACTTAAACGTACAGTACGTGTTTAGTTTGGGAAAATTTGTGGCAATAATAAACTACGCTATTTCATTTTGGATAAAATAACACATTTTCATCTCAGCTATGCAGTAAATTATTTGAATATCATACAACATATAAGCCCGCTTACTCTTATCGCACTAAAATTTAGTCAGCTATGATTATTCATTGTACTTACCTACTACTTAATTCATTTCATTTTATATTATATCGAGGCAAAGTTTTCCATCTTAATATGTTTCTTTACTTTCAATGTTTGTCATACAGGGTGTCCCAAAAAGTAGTGATGAACGGAAGCTGGGAGGTAGAGGACCTAAAGGGCTATCCGAATCACCCCCATGTATGTTATGCGATTTTTCGTATTTTCGGAGTTATGACATTTTTTTCAATTTTTCATCTATCGCTGAGTACGATGAGATTTTTATTGGTGGTGACGTGAATTATTGCGCTAGATGCTTGATTTTTTTTGTGTGCTAAGCTGAAAGATAGGCCAATTCAGTATGGTAACATTTACTATCGTTAGATCTTCGAATGGAATAAAAAAAAGAATTAAATGCCAAGAAAGATAAAATTACCCAGTATGTTCACAACTTCAAGGGCCCATAAAAAATAAAATCACATAAAAAAAGTTTTCCGTTTGTCTTTTTTAAACTTGCTCTATCTATCAGGTAGCTACCCTAAAAATTTCATTTTATTATTCAGAAGGCTTCAATTGAAAAATTGAAATCTAAATGTGGTAAGTGCAAAAATTTTATTAACATGATGATCATTAAAACGAAATTAAAACCAATTAATAGGTGTTTAATTATCAGATTTTTTTTAAATAACCCCGCTGTTGCTCAATGCAAGTGCGACATCACCTTAAAAAGTTGTCTATTAAATATCAGAATGCCCTTTTATCATTTTTAATGGTTTCTTCTGCTACTATGAATTTCCGGGTTATTTCGTCCAAATTGTGGCA
>CAJQZM010040347.1:102221-119984 GCA_907164665.1 Colias nastes | reverse complement strand
TTCATTTGACCCATATTTTTTTCCTATGCGGGCTTGTAGTCTATACGAGCCGTATTTCAGTTTAACAATCCCCAATGAAGTCATAACTGAAGTTTATGACACATTAATAAAAGCGATGTTAATAATTTTGCGAATTTATGACCGTTCAGTCATAGCTTCGAATGTATCCGATTGTTCTTGTGTGAACGTTTCATTCACTTGGTTTTTAAATGATTTACAGATACATAAACATATGCATGTTTATACGCCTTAAGAACTATTTGAATATATTATGTATGTCTATACTAATAATATAAAGCTGATTACAAATCTGAAGAGTTTGTTTGTTTGAACGCGCTAATCTCTGGAACCAAGGGTCCTATATGAAAAAATATTTCACTGTTAGATGTCCATTTATCGAGGGAGGCAATTTATAGGATAGGATAATATTATGTATAGAGCAGAACAATATGTGTAAAAGCGCTGGTAATATTATAAAGCTGAAGGGATTGTTTATTTACTTGAACGCTCTAATCTGAGGAACTACTGGACCGATTTCAAAAATTATTTCATGTACGTCATCCATAAGTGCTAAAGGCCTGTGGGCTAGTTTATTATATGGACACGACTGTAATGTTAGAAAATTAAGACTTTTATCAAATGGCTCATAGCATTATCTAATAAAAGGCGTTTCCGCTGTGCGATGCAGCGAGCGTAGTAACTGCCAGTCTGCGAGTTATTTTATTTTCTAATGGACTTGGGTAAAAACAGTAGAAAATACTTACTCTAATCACTACATAGTATAAAACAAAGTCGCTTTCTCTGTCCCTATGTCCCTATGTCCCTATGTCCCTTTGTACGCTTAAATCTTTGAAACTACGCAACGGATTTTGGTGCGGTTTTTTTTAATAGATAGAGTGATTCAAGAGGAAGGTTTATATGTATAAAAACATCCATTAAATAGTGGAGAAGTACTGTTATTTTTGAGGTTTCTAATGTGATGTCGTAAATAATTACATTTTTTCCGCTTACATTGCAAACGCAGGCTGAACCCTACGAGTTTTATCAAAATAATGTACTAAGTATTGTACACATTGAAAAGGTCTACAGAAAAGTCCGCGATGGTATATGTCTATCTCTTATGGATAACCCACAATAACTTTTTTTTGTCATTTACTTTTTACGACAAATAATGGTTAATTTTCGAAGCGATTTTAACCAATACAGCATTAATCCTTAACGAATTAAATATCTTGAATGCATTGATCATTTAATATAGATCTATATGGCCCTTTACACCGTATGATTTAAGTGAATATTTTCGAAGATATTACAGATTTAAAAATTGCGGGACGTAGCGTTTGCGGCGGTACCGGCCGGCCGCCATTGCACCCGTGCGAAGCCGGGGCGGGTCGCTAGTACATTACATTTTATCACACTCACAAAGTCAAGGTCTCTAGGATACGATTATACCTAACTAGCTTACCACCCGCGGCTTCGCCCGCTTTGACTAAAACCTAACAAATTATATACTAAAACCTTCCTCTTGAATCACTCTATCTATTAAAAAAAATCGCATCAAAATCCGTTGCGTAGTTTTAAAGATTTAAGCATACAAAGGGACATAGGGACATAGGGACAGAGAAAGCGACTTTGTTTTATACTATGTAGTGATAGTGATATAGTACGTAGCATTAAATCTATTTTTAAAAGAATTCCTACATCAAGGAAATGTTTTCTTAGAAAAACAGCTCGGAGCGCTAATCTTGGAAGTAATAAACCTCGACGCATCGACGTTGGAAAAACAATCCAAATAATATCGGTCTATTTTGAAAAGAAGTGCTAGTAATTGTTACAGAATTAATATATGAAAAGAAATTTATTTTAAATGTTTAATAAAAAATATATATGACGTAGTTTTACAATAGGAAGTGCACACTTAACTTATATAAATATATTATGCTTGATAAAAAATATATTTCTTATAACCATAGCTTTAAAAAATGGCTAGCGTAGCACCACGTTGTTGCTACGATGCGTAGAAGCCATATCCGTAGTTTTAAGACCACCAGTTTTCATCTATTTGTATGCTGATAATTACCTGGAAGAAAAGAAATAAATATTACTTTGCGTGTATGGGTGTTAAATGATCATTTTATTATTAAAAATTTATAGTGTATTAAGTACATGGGGTTAACCCATTAAAATTTTACATTTACAAAACAAACGATAAAATCTATCTCTATACTATATTTCATTTAAATAAAAGCCGCCTTTACGTGAACTAGTAACAAACAATCTTCCTCACAAAGATAAATAATATGAAATAATAATTTAAATAACACAACAAAAATATCAAAAGGTCCGTCTACAGTATCTAAGAGATAAAAGTAATAAGAGCATAGTTCAAATAATACTGGATACCTAACACATGTGACACATAATATGTTTATTGTACAAAGCTTTAAAAAAATATGTCCATATGAACTAAACATTCGTTCGTTGCCATTCGTTGCCATTCGTTGCTATTCGTTGCCATTCCGTTCACTCATTCAATTCGGTCATTAGTGCATGCGCCCGTGTGTTTTTTACGAGAGTAAATTTGTTAGGGCCATTTAGAAAAATGTTGAAGGATTTAGAACAGCTATTTTAACAGACGACAGTTTGTAATCTGTTTTCATATGTTTTTTATTCTGTTTGTTTTAGTCTTAGATTACAAAATAAAAGGCAGATGGAGCATGACAATCATCCATCGCCCTTGTCAAAGAAAATACGAAATCAAAAACGAATACGAACCTCCGCCAGTGCTATAGCGATTCTAGTGTCATGCAATACGTCAAAAAGGGTTTGCTATTTTAGTAAAAAAATGCTGTCTTGTGATATTAAAACGCTCCGAAAACAAACAAAAAGATAAAACATCGTTTTACAGGTTTTCTGTAGATTATTTGGCTTATTTAATTTTGTATACAAATAATAATTTTACATATACGAAGGAATACAAAACTTCAACGTATGCTGCCAGTATTTTGAAAATGAATTTGCCATTTTTATGGGTAAAACGGTAAAATGGTTAAAAGATCTTCGGGGTAGTGCTGTTGGATTTTTCGATCTGATTGTGATTATTTGTATAGTGCAATAAAGGTTCATGATCATTATTAGATGATTTTAATGAGCATAATACTTTTTTTCTGTTACTTTTATATAGCTTAAAAACGTCAGAGTCGTTTTCGCCCGCGATTTAATTCATTTGAACTCCGTGATGGATATGACAAAATTATTATTATTCAGGAATTATATTTATTTATTATCCAGTAAAGCAGCTGACAATGTGGATGTCGTAAGGTGTCACTGAAAATCAGTGTTAAGGTATTATGCCTCAGGTATCCTGAGTGGCTTCCTTTTTTAGCGCAAGCAACCATACATAAATTTATGTTTTCTATTACCTATTATTCATAATTTAGGTACAATGCTATTGTTGTGTGTTTGTGTGTATTGGAATAAATGGTTTCTTCCTTCTTTCTTTCTAAAAATAAAATGTCCCGTGTTCTCGACTAAAAACTACCGCTATCCGCATTCATATATTTTGAAAATAAAAAATAATATAGGTAATCATTGTAATTTTGAAACATTTTTTTATGTAATTTATTTAATTAAAAATTTATCGTTTATGTAACAATAGAATTTTTACAATATTATAAAAAATTATCATAAACAAGAAATTATATAAAAATTAAAATTAAAACCTGACAGCTTATTTATGTAGCCAACGTCACTAACACCACTACCACAATAATTCAGATGATTGCAATGTCACCTCATAAATCAAAATCGGTTCAGCGGTTTATACTGCAGGGCGTGCCAAAGAAATATTATACATAGATACACTCGAAAAACATAACCCTCTTTCTTCCGTAGTCGGGGAAAATTTTGGGAAAATTTTCAATATCTGGTAACATAACACCCACACAGAAGCACCGTGTACGTACAGTGCAGCGGCGAAATGACAGCACACATAGCTTTATGGAAATGACGATAAATTATTCGGTTTAGTTCGGCAACGCTCCATCTGTCTTTTATTTTGTAATCTAAGGTTTGAGTAGATTATTTTTAGTGTAACTATTTTTTTGTATGTATTGTAATGTACGCTTTTGTTATGTGTACAAGCTTTCGTCAGTGCAAAGTTTGCACATGGTCAAGTTTAATAAAGTCTAATTTACGATACCTAATATTATCTTTAATACTAGTGTTTGCCAGCGACTTCGTCCAGGTGGCTAGGAAGATATGAATGGTATGAAGATTAATGTGAAACTAAACCAACCTTATTGGTCACAGTTTATAATTATCTCTTACCGCAATTTGTAATTAGGTGGAGTGGCAATAATAAAGATTTTTAAGGAGGATTTGGAAATTCGGATAATATACTAAAACTAACAACGAACGAACAAACCAACAGACAGATATAATAAATATTATCCTTATCTTATATACCACATAATACACACAACCATTTATGGCTGTCACACACCGGTATCAAAACGTTAATAATATCGTTATAACGGTGTGAGTATCGTTTATTCGCTTCAGGTAATGTGGTGGGTGCTTCGCTGTTAAATATTCATGTTCGGGAAGATGGCAAATATGTCAAGTTATAGGCTTTTGCGATTATGTACTAAATAAAGATTACGCTGATCGCTCCTAATGCAATAAATAAATATTCCAGGACTATTTTCACATACGACACGATCTGATCCCATACTTAGCTTTTGCTTGTGTTATGCCAGCCATCTGGTATGGCTGATAAACATACGTATTACGTATATAGATAATTTTAAGTAAATTATTATACCTATAGATAATTAACACCCAGACACAGAGCAAACATCTATGTTCATCGCACAAATATTTGCCCTGAGTGGGAATCGAACCCACGACCTCTGACTTGGAAGGCAGGGTTACTACTAACTAACCGATCAGTCAATAAATAATTGTATAAAAAATTAAGACTTATGAGTATTGATCTAACTCTTTGCTTCGATATCTTATAACTTAGGCCATTTGGGTGACAGTTGACCTTCACATGCAAGCCAGGTTGCGTATTGCCAAAATGTATACTGACCCAGACCAGGGTTGCTCTGAGTTCGATCGCAGTTTGCCTTTATAGTTGAAGAGCAAACTGTATACCTAGTCAGAGCGTGTCTGAATCGAAATACATTTTGCTTTAAAATACTTGAGCAAAATACATACGAGTCCAGACGTCCATGTGAAACTTCTTTAACGGGGTCGGATAAAAAATTAGTGTAACATTTGTTCGTTTCGCGTGACATTTTTCCGTTACGCGCCATCTTTTTCTTATCCCTACCTCGCGTGATTCGACGTATTTCTGTAAAGTTGCATATAGTAAATTATTTTTTGAAAAATAAGGTCATAAAGAAGTTTCACTTCTTACGTGTGTACACTAGTACACGCACACATTTTTTATTTGTTTGAGTGGGAATCGCCGTAAAGACGCTTCTGGCACTCGCCGGCCGCTGCCGCGGCACGCTCGCTTCGCTCGCTCGGCTCGTGCGGCAGTTCAAGAGTTAACCTAACACGCTCGTCGCTTCGCTCCTCGCTACCTATTTGAATACTAAAAGTAAAAGTTAATCGTTTTTAAAAGCGACTTTAGGGCGATTCCTACTCAAACAAAAAAAAATCTACGTAGGTAGGTTAAAAAACTATTAAACTTTTATTTTTAATATCCAAATAGGTAGCGAGGAGCGAAGCGACGAGCGTGTTAGGTTAACTGTTGAACTGCCGCACGAGCCGAGCGAGCGAAGCGAGCGTGCCGCGGCAGCGGCCGGCGAGTGCCAGAAGCGACTTTAGGGCGATTCCCACTCAAACAAAAAAAAAACTACGTAGGTTTAAACTTTTGAGGTGTAACCTACACTAAATTGGTACTTTAAAGTGTGAAATTAACCTCAAACTAAAAAAATTAATATAAAATAAAGGGGGGGGGGGGGGCCCCCCCCCCCCCCCCCCTTCACAGGGGGGGTTTTACCCCTCCCCCCGTTTTGAGGTGTTACCTATTCTAAAGTGCTTCCGATAAATGCACTTTTTTCGCACAAAAAATTATTAACTTTAAAAATTAATAACTAAAAAACTACAAGTTTCCTAACGATAATATTTTGGAATTACAATCTTACATTACCTAGCTAACTAAAAATATAAATATTTCCAACAAATTCGTGCGGCAGTTAACTAAAGCCAATCCAATTACAGATATTCGCATGTCACAGTTTGCTTTACATACAAGCGAGCAAAGTGCATACCTACTCAGATTGGTCTGAGCTCGTATATACTTTGCTCCAATTTTCAATGAGCGCGACGTAGTTCAGTACAGACTATGGGCGTCTGGGTCAGTATACAGTTTGGCAATACGCAGCCAGGTTAAGCCGATGCCTGGATTTAAAGGTAAAGGCACGTATTATCGGGGCTTTAGAAAAGTTTCCATTAGAAGAAATATATTTTATTGAATTATTAATAACTCGATCTATTGGAGAAGGTGTTCACGGTGAAATGAGCTTTGAAAATACATTTTATTAACTCATACCTTTTTGACATTATAAATCCATTTTGTTATGTATTTATATCACATAATTTATGTTGAAAATGAGACAAGTAAATTATACCTTTAAAAACAATGATTAATGTACTTTTTATATCTATTTTTTCCGGTAATTTCTGATAATTATGTGAAATTGGAAATTATATAAAAGAAATGATAACGAATATTCTCGACTTATTCTTTCGAAAAACTAATTAAGATCACATAAAATCTAAACACATAATAAGTCGCATACCTTTTTGGTACTATGTATTTAAAAAAGTAGCTAGAAAGTACTTCTTTTTTCAAAATTTTCGCACATAAAACATGAAAAAAAGCAATTTACAAAAGCATCCCCTAAATAACTTCAAGCGCTTATAAATCATGAACACGAAGCCTCGTGCATTTTACAGAAGCGCTAAGTGCGGGGTCAGGGTCGCTGGACCCTTTTAATGAAGCTATATAGAAAATTGCACGCTTTTTACGCAGGTGTCTTCAATTTGGGTAGCAATAAGGGTAAGTAAAGTAGGAAAAGGATTAAAAGGAAAGAAATTGTGACGTAAGCGTCTTTTCTGGGTTGTCTGGTAGATCTGTACATGTTATTACTTGTATCGTAATATAATATATGTTTACTGTATTTAGTGTGCATGTGCAATTTTTCATTAATTCAGGCTTCAGCAGCAATAGCAATAATATTATGAAGACTTGTCTACATAGGTACACTATTACTTATTTAGTTAAACAAGGTCATAGCAAATTTTCTATCTATAGATTTACAAAATAAATATTTTTTCTTTCATTTATTACTAAACTCAATAATATTTTGCCAGTCACCAACCCAATGGTAGGAAAATTCCTAACCAGGTGATACATTAAAATAATTCTGTACCTATAAATTTTGATCAAAACAATATCCTATTGAATACATACGATCATAATACATACATACGATTTAATATGTACATAAAATACTCAAACCCACATATAATTTAATAAACATGATTAACGCAAAACGGTACCTATTCACTACACTATTCCAACCTTGGCAGCTTACACGAAAACAGCACGTGTTTTCAAATCTCACAAACCGTAGTTAAATACGAAAACAAAAAATAATTGCATGCTAAGGGTTTATACATTGTGGGGCTAGACAAAAGTTGCGTCCGCCTCAGGGACTCATTAACTGGAATAACATACAGGGTGTTTGAGTGCGCTTATGTTGAATATACTTAGGTATGAGTAAGAGGAAAGTGAAGGCTTAATTGTGTTCAATTATATTCAATTCAATTTATATAAACACAATACTTAAAACAATGGACATTATCGACTAAACTAGGCCGAGCCTGTATCTTAGACGATAATATCTTCCCACTATGTAATATATGTATTTGATTAGATTTATGGCTCAGAAATTGGTGGTTAAGAATGTTATTACTAGCTGTCCGCTCGTGGATTCATCCGCTTTGTCTAAAACCTAATAAATTGAATACTAAAACTCTCTTCTTGAATCACTCTATATAATATTAAAAAAACTACATCTCAATCGGTCGAATAGTTGTGCAGTTTTAAAGATATAAGCATACAAACAAACAGACGTAGAAAGCGTCTCTGCTTTATACTATGTAGTGATTAATATTTAATTTATTAGTGCCGTGTTGTTTTTCTAAACATCTGCATCATTTTGATATTTCAAACTTATTTAACAAACTAACGATATAATAATAGGAAATATTCTTATTTGTCTTAGGGCTGATTTTTCAATCCTTGGTTAAAACTTATTCATCGAATAACGTATTAAACTACCATTTCAAAAATGTATTCTAATTGTCCGTATATGACAGTTTACAGGTGACATTTTAAAATGTTCGTGTTACTTTATTGGACGAATAAATTTTAACCAAAGATTGAAAAACCGGCCCTTAGGAGACTTTCAATCTTTGATTCGATTGTAAGTATCTCCTATGAGGGGAAATACATACATTGTCTAATTTACTTTCATGATAATTTTTTTCAGACTGCGTTATAAAATGTAGAGTTAAAGTGATTTACATAGGTACTTACTACATGTTTAACACTTTACAAGTCACAAGGGACACTTGATTTGAAATAATTATTATCATAATATATTTACTACTATATTAGTGGATACCAGTGGATACAGAAGGAACATTAAATTAAAACATTTAATTATGAAATCAGACATAAAACACTTCACCTTCCTACCAGATTCTTTCTGGAAAGCTCTTTAGAAAATACACCCTGCATCATAATTTAACCGTTTGCTCAAAGAAACAGCGGTTGAAGAGAGACAGTGTATACCAGGATTGTGTGAGCTAGAGAGGGATGCAAGTGGTTTTAAATTCTAATGAAGGATTTCTTCGGGTACCAAGAAAGCTTACTTGGTTGGAACAAGTTGTATGATATTAGCGTGTACTGGAATACGTAGTGCTTTGTGAATCTCATTATTTACGCCTTTAATAAAGCGCTATGTAATTTTCGTTGGAAATGTTGTACAATATGTTTGTTAAATAGTCTGGTAGAAATCTAGGAATATGGTTAATTTCTAAGTCACAAAATACAGTAAAATACAAGAACTGTATGCAGTTGCTTGTGGTAATAAATTATGAAAACTCATTAGTGTTTTGGTCTGGCTAACGATGTAAATCTAAAACTATTGAACGTTCTATGATAAAACATTATTACTGGATTGGGAAATTAAAATGTTGTGAAACCTTTATTCATTTTATTTATTATCACGATAATATAAATTTGTAAGATTAAGACAATACTTTTCTGTAGTAATTGAAGTGAAACTTCATTAAGCGCGTTGGGAGTAAAATTTCATTGTCACGTCATGGCAATACCGTCACGTCATGGAGTAAGGCGACGATTTTGGTAAAGCGGAAGAAGTTTCACTTCTGACACGTGTACTTAAAGCCTTGATACTTAATTTAAAACTATTCTAATTAGTATTCATTGTATCTTGTAATAAATTATTTGACGATGAAGCGAGTATAAAATTCAACCCTTCAACTATAACACCTTTTAGTTAGAGTGTATTTGATTCGTTTTAACCTGTTTGTATTTTTAGTACGATTGTTACAAGTGTGTTTAACTTTCAGTACGAGAACGAGGTGGCTTTAAAATGTAGATATTGTGTCTAAACCCAAATAGATGAACCGATATTAATGAACTTTTTACGAAAGATTTGTTTTGTTTTTGTAGAGACGATTTTCTTAATAATGCTCATGAATGAAAACTGGACTCTATATTATTGTCTATGGATAATTTATACATACTTTATATTTGGGTTCTTTATTTAACTTAACTACAAAGATTTTTTTATCTACCTATTTTAGACCTTTTAAGAGTCTACAATAACGTTCCACTAAGCATACAGTTTCATGCTTTCCTACGTTCATACGTATTAAGAATGCGTTTTCATATTTAAACCGTATTTAACTGCGACAGAAATACAACTCAAGTGTTAACACGTATTCTAGTGACGTCCTGGCGCGAAGCCAAGCGTCCCATTTTTTGTATACAGCCTCTTTGGAGATATCAAGCGGTGTAATTCGACAAGGCGATGATGCGATGAATTCAGTGCGAGTTGCTACTAATCTTAGCTACTAATATGGTGAATTTATATTTTTTTTAGTATGAAATGAGGATGTTATAAAAAGTTTCCGTTGTTTTGGAAACGTTAAAAAAATAGAATAGTTTTAAGCTATTGCATAGCTTCTATCGCGGGGCTTGAGCGCGGGGACCGAATCCAGAAATTCCGTAACGAAAAAACCTCACGCTCCCCACTCCGACGGGCACGGCGGAGGTGTGGCTTGAAGGCATGCTATGCAATAGCTTTACCGCGGCAGTCCCCGAATGCCACACGTCTTTTTTTTTTAAACACGCTTTAAACATCAAATCACGAAACTATAGCATATAATATATATATATTTGAAAAATTCTTTCGGTGTTAGATAGCCCATTTATCGAGGAAGGCTAAAGGCTATAATATATCATCATGCTAAGACCAACAGGATTGGAGCACTGCGGGTAAAACCGCAGGGCACAGCTAGCCGTTGATAAGTGTACAAATCTGTGCAATAAAATTGGAACTAGTAAATTGTATGCTTCATTTATAAAATCTAAACTATTATAAGAGATTCATTGTATAAACTATTTGTACACAGAAATATTACAGCAATTTTGAATGTAAAGCGTTAAAAGCCCATACAATAAAAATAAATGCGACTATTACAGTTAAATGAAAAATTACAGCTAGGTTACAATATTGAACAACGTGGCGGATTGTTTTTTGTTATTACGTTAATAGTTATATAGCTTTTTGTATATTTATTTCATACTAGCTTTCCGCCCACGGCTTCGCCCGCGTTTCCAAAGAAAAACCCTCATAGTTCCCGTTCCCGTGTTATTTCCGGGATAAAACCTATCCTATGTGTTAATCCAAGTTACCCTCTATATGTGTGCTAAATTTCGTTGCAATCGGTTCAGTAGTATTCGCGTGAAAGAGTAACAAATATACACACACACATCCATCCTTACAAACTTTCGCATTTATAATATTAGTAGGATAAAGTATAGCAACTCGGTTTTTCTCAGAAACGATTCATTTTCAGCATTCCCTTTTGCAGCATTTTTGCCTCCCTCTTTTAACATGAAGTTATTGTTTTGTCACCGGTCGTTGATTACAACAAAAAGTTTGAATTGAATCTGCCTGTTTAAAGTGGGTCAAAATTAGTTGTAATGAAGTCGATTGCATACATGCATACGTGAAGTTAAAAAAGCATCTTAGAAAGACGAATACACATACAATCGCGAAGATAAACTATTTTAAAATACACACAAAATATACATTAAAACTGAAGTAAAACTAAAATTTTCAAGGAACAGCGTGTCATAAGCGAAAAATAAAATTGTTCTCAACTGTTGACAAGATACTCAACCTCTTTACCGCGACCTACTTGTGTATAGTTGTAATGCAAATAGCAAAATCACTTATTAAATGCAATAAAATTTCCTTCGAAATATAGAACAGTTAAATGTATATTGATGATATTGAAAAGTAATTTTTTATAGTCAATGCAAGTATAGTTATGTGGTTTCCATTCTTCTTCTTACAATTATTACCTACTAGCTTTCCACCCGCGGCTTCGCCTGCTTTGTCTAAAACATAATAAATTATATACTAAAACCTTCCTCTTGAATCACTCTATCTATTAAAAAAACCGCAGAACCGAGAAAGCGACTTAGTTTTATACTATGTAGTGATTTATTATTTAAAACCTTATTGTGCTTGAAGACAAACATACAAAAAAGAAACAATATAATAAGAGTCAAAATGAGCGCCCATTACACTGTGCACTCATCTCTACCAGGCTTATTTTGGACGATAAATAATTCTATATTGTAGTTTTAGCTACTATGGATAAGGCCTTACTGAATTTTTGACGTGACTTATTATAGGTAATAATGCATGATTTATGAAGATGAAATTCCTTTCTGTAGTTTTATTTTATCATAGCAAAGGTCAGGTGTAAAAGGTTCTTAAAGACACATACAGTTTTTTCTCACTAATGACTCATAGTAGTTCAAAATTTACATATTCACATCTGAACCCTCATCCCGCGAAACACCAAAATTCAAGTACAACGCTGCAAAATTGAAAAGACGCTTCCACCTTATCAATTTACCTAACGAAGTGCACGCTCTAATTCGACAGGCTTGGCACATCTCCAAAACTGTAGCTTAGCTTTCAAATTATAAGTCGACCTACTTTGCTACGTGAATTTACTGATATTGTCGGCAAAATGTATTATGAAATATTTTCTCGGCCGTGCTAACCGTTCGTTGTACAGGTTAGGTCATTTTAATTGTGCTGCTAGGGATCTTCTGTTGGAATATAATAAGGTATACTAAATGTGGCTGTTTAGATATAATTGTGATAGGGGAAATTGTTTTAGCATAAAGAATAATAAACAAGAATAATAACTGTAAATACGTGACAGGCATTTTAGAAATTTATGGTAGATGGTATATTTTGGTGTAGCAATGTTGAAATTTTTAAATTACGTTATACCTAGGCATTATGTTATAGTTTTAATTTTAATGCCCTCTGGATATTTAACCTTTAAAGTTGTTATTCTTTCAATAACGTTTTATATAACTTACTTTAATCTAAAGATTAACTACAGTACAAAACAATTCACATTTCTATCAAATATAATCCTACTTCACTATACTTATGAAATTTCAATGCGAAACCGCGTTACTTCACTAGTTTATCCGAGCCGCAAGCATTCATTTAAAATTTCTCCAAGCTAAAAGCAACGTTCGGTTGAATACAATTTATTAACATAAGACAATAATTATACCACGTTTCCCGTAGCCATGTTTATTGTAGCTTTGTTGGAATTTACATTTATCGTTCATTTTGTTGCTATGCGGTGTATTTATAAATTTCAAGGGGTTGTTTGAGAGATGAAGAGTTGTTGATTATTTATTGAAGTAGATGTGTACTATGAAACTTTGTTTTAACAGACACAGAGGTGTAATGTATAATAACCGAGCGAAGTATTTAGGTATAAAGAGTGCCACTATGCCTATGGAAAAAAAGTTTTGTTGTAGAATGATAAATTATATCGCTGATTTCCTCAAACAACAAAAAAAATTTTTTTTTTTGTGAATAAAGTTCATTCAACAAAAGCTTTTCTTGTAGAAAATACCAGTGTAAGCAATTCGGGACTATATTTCTATAGATACCTTCATAATACTGACTTATAACTAACACAAAAGAACTGCTTCACTTAATATAACACTTCTAATGACCTACTTTGTTCTGATTAATAATGGAACAAACCATAATTGCGTTCATTAGGTTTTTACCCTCTTACTTCTTAGGTTTGCTTTCTTATAGTGGGGATAAAAATGGCTGATGATTATGAGGTTTTTAGAAAACTGATAACCAGAATATGTTTCTCCAGATAGCCATATTATAGTCAATCTCTCGTGAATTAACTACAAGTCATAGTAATTATAAATTATAATTATAATCTTTATATGTGTGAACGATTGAAATTGTTCGTAAAAATTGACGAATTTTGATTGAGGTTTAGGCTCAGCAAAGGAAAGTATACAATATTTCGCAAAAAAACTTTTCAGCGTGTGAAATTTTCATACAAATTATAGCCAATTTAATGAAAATTATTTGATCTGTTAACTCTTCTGTTAATTTACTAGTCTTTGAAGTAATAAATAAAATACCAGCTGGAATTATCCCTCCCTGGGAGTCCCAAAGAGCTGACGTCATTAATAATTCAATGAAACAATTTTTAACTGTATGCTGTGGACTTACGGTCTATTATCCTACCGATGACCGGGAAAACAAAATATAAGCTATTGGCGGGCCTCCAAATTAATAATTGAGTATTATGATCGTAATTCGATATTATGTAGTTGTTCTATTATAATTTTGTTATTCCTTGGATGTCGCGACGTCCGTATCATTAGCATTTATTGTGGTTTGTTTTTAACGATTTAGCTGAAGTTAAACTAAGACAGTTTTGCTAGCGATTTTAGACTGTAATGCATCGTGACTGAATCACGGTAGTGTAGAGGGCCTAGATGTCTGTGATCGGTTGTCTTTGCAGATGTTTTTTCATAATCGCTGTCATGACAGCAAACATCGAGGATCATTTGTTGGGCCAACGCTGCCCATTGTGATGAGGCTACATCAGTTTTGAAGTTAATCAATAAAATATGGTTTTAACGCCGAGAGAATTGAGTACCTAGTAGATTGTATTAGTATCTAAGTAAGATTAGTTAGATACATATGATTCATAATACCACATACATAATATTATTGATATTTGTAGTAAATACCACACACATTTGCACTATTTATTGGTACGACTACAAAAACAAAGTCAGTTCTATTATTTTATTTATGTTTGTTATTCAAGTCATGCGTGCGGAGATCGCGTTGAAAATACAAGTTGACGTAAAAACAGGGCAAATTTTATTTCAGAGATGAGTTTGTGGTTAAGGTATCAGGTATCTTTTATACTAGCTGTCCCGCGGTTTTACCCGCTTTGCTCCGCTCCGTCTTAGCGTGATGATATTATTATTTTAGCCTATCGCGTTCCTCGACAAATAGGTTATCTTACACTGAATTTTTTTTTCAAATCAGACCACTTGTAATATTATTATAGTATAGATTAAGTTATTGTTTGTATGTTTTAATGCGGGATTTCTGTTTATTTATTATAGCTTCACGCGTCCTACGTACATTATTTGCTCGTAACTAAATCAGTATGTTATAGTAGGACGCGTGAGGGGTTATTAAGGTAAATAGCTTGTAATAAGATCTTTTACATAACTATATTTGAATACGTATTTAAATTAAGCTTCATTTAAATCATAAATCAGCCTAAAATGTCGTTACAGTAATATCAAATCTTTAATAATATTCTTATAAGTAAATTAAAAGGCGACTATAATCCTAAATGAAAACTGCCATTCTAATAGTCTTTGCTTTTAATAATACCAAAGTCAACTTTGTCTTTGACACCAGTTTTATACATTAAAAAAAAACCTTTTATTTTCCTAACAAACTGACTTCTATTACATCAAATATTGTCTCTTTCTTTAATAAAACTTTAATGGTATCAGGTTTATCTTGTGATTTTACTACGGCATTTTTAGCGAGTTAAATATTATTTTAACGGATTTAAAGCGAGATTTTTTCTTTTATTTTTTGTACACCTTACAGCAATATCAAAGACAGACTGAGACGCTTCAGTCAAAATTACTTGACTTATTCTGAATATTTGATATGTTGTACCTAGGTAATTTCATTAAAATTTGAACAAATGCCACTTGCCTCAGTGTCACCCTCGGATGGATTCGGGAAATATGTAGCTCGCTCAATAACATTATAGCAAGCTTCATATTTCTTTAATCAAATATATCAGTAAAATTATAACAAACAATTAAATATTTCTTCTTCCATAGTATAAAATATACAGGGTGTAAATGTTAAGTGTGCAAAGGCGATTATTCCGTAACTATTGCAGATATCAAAAAACTTAAAACTGGTATTGAAAGCCCTTTACCTTATGAGTAAAATGACAATAATAACTTTTGTGGCGTGTTTGATGTAAAATTTTTTGGATGTTTCCCTATTAATTTTTTAAAAAGTTATTATTGTCATTTTACTCATTAGGTAAAGGGCTTTCAATACCAGTTTAAAGTTTTTTGATATCTGCAATAGTTACGGAATAATCGCCTGTGCACACTTAACTATTAAACCCTGTATACCTACTGAACAGTGAACAGTCTGCGTTTCGATCAAAAATAATATAACTTTTAGCTGCGGAACTCTAAACATGCCCCATAGTAGATTTAAGTGGTAGGGCTGGACTTGGCGCAGTAAATTTAGTTCCTACATTACACGTCATTTTGAACCTTATATCCCAGTAACAGAGTTGATTTTTCCACAATCGGCCAACAATAGAGAACCATGGTATAATATGAAATATTGTGAATATCGAATTACATTGTATTTTCCTTTATAAATGTCAATTGCTTTTAATATCAACGACGAATGTTCCTTTCAGGAAATCGAACCGTCAAATAAATAAGCAGATTTTTTGTAATCTCGCTTGATATGAATCTTTAATAAACAGGAAAATAATATTATTCAAGCACAGTTTGAATAAGAGAGAAATAAAAAACCTTTATTTATGTTTTCTTATAAAATTGCACTGTAATTTAAATCAATAAAAATATTTTTTTTTATAAAATATTACACTCACATATATTATAACCTTCTTATACTATAGATGTAGATGGATATAATATAACACAGTACTATAAGAATCTAGCGAAAGCTAAAATGATTATAATCCTTCACGCCATTTGGGTTATAACAACTGACAAAGACATGAAAATTGAAAAATGCTTCAGAATTGTTCTACAACAGTAACATGAGTAAAAAGGTTAAATTCACGCAAAGCATAACGCCAAATGGAACTAAAATTTATATTCCCACATTGCTACGAATAGCTCCGTGCTACGAACGATCCTGTGCTACGAACGACGGGCTACGGGCTTACCCTGTGCTACGCGCGAGCTATGAGCGATTCTACGAGCGACGTGCTACGCTAGTGACATTTTGAGCTGCACTTCATGTTCATTTATCCATGTAGAGTTAATTTTTATGAATTCAATGTTTCACACCATTTTCCAACGGTGTCATTTATCACTTCCTGGTTGGACAGCCACTTGTTACATTTTACGTGTAATAAAAGTTTTTGCAACTCGGAACAGACAGAGTAAGTAGTTTCTAGAAAAACAATTTGCAGTTTATAAGTGGAATAACAGGAAAGGCTATTGCTTAATACAGTTGAAAGCGAGCGTTGGAGTGAGGTATCTGAGTTCGACTCCCGGTAGATGATAAAAATCGCGGTCTGGCAGGATACAGAAGACTGATTACCTACTAACTTGTCTGTAAAAAATCGATTAGTGAAACAGATGTTTAATGCATCTACTTAACTCTCTACTAATTGACGCCCACGGCTGCCGCGTAACTACATCAAAGATAAATTCCAAAGTTTAGTTTAGACGTCGCTATATCGTACATTCAATTTGTTATAGCAGTATCTCACTAGGAAGTAAACAACATAAACCAATACGAGATTAATTAATTACTATAATATGTACGTGTGCACAAATAAATGTGTTGAGTTCACAACTATTATGATAGACAAATATTATATTATAGACGTGCGATATCTAATTCAAATACATATATAGATATAAAATATATGTGTAGTTGGGTTATAAGTGTTTTTTTAGATCTAATGAGTGGATTATTCAAGTCTTTTTTGCGATAAAACAATATATATAAAAGTAGAAAAAAATCTAATATGCGAACTAAAATCGTAGGTAGCTAGCGAAAGTACCATCAAAATTATAATATTATTTGGTGAGTAATCCGCCCACTTATATCTTATTTAACTTTGTCGTACTACTTACCTCTCTTTACAGTACTTGCTACAAATATACTTCGTTGTTTGACTAAAACTCATTATTGCTAGTTTTCATATACTATTCACGAATATTGAAGATTTGAAATGATGTAAATAAATAATTTTCTTACGGATTTAAGACACGTTACCATT
>CAJQZM010040347.1:82763-102211 GCA_907164665.1 Colias nastes | reverse complement strand
CCTTTTTTAATGTTTGATGCTGCACAGACCCTATGTGTTAATGTTGAAATCGGTATTGAATATAATTTTCTGTTTTCTTCGTACTCCAAACTTTATATGTATTTTACTATTCTCTGTTTTTTCCTGTGTGGCAAGACATTAAAATAAATGTATTTTCTTTCTTTCTTTCTTTCTTTCTTTGATTGCTCTACATCCAAGTTAATCTTTATAAATCGCTACGATATACGATACGATATAATCGATACGATGCCACTTTGACTAATGGCTTCTATATGTTCATGTGCCTTAACGGGGATTAAATAATTCCGATATTGTGTCACAATAAAAACAAATTTGATTAATTATTAATAAACAGATTCTATTTCATCCAAATATACCTTCGAGCTTTCCACCTACGACTTCGCGCGTGTATCAAAGGAAACCCCGCATAGTTCCCGTTTCCGTGGGATTTCCGGGATGAAACCTATCCTATGTCCTTTCTCAAGTATCAGTCTATCATTGGTAGATACCAAATTATATCTGAATCGGTTCAGTTGTGTAGGCGTAAAGACGAGAGAAACAGTTAGTTACTTTCGCATTTATAATAGAGATAACGTTAACACGAGTAGATACGTTTTTTAATTAATTAAAATTACAATAAAACATGAAATACAGTGAGATTATTCATTCAGAAGCTGCGAATTGCGGTTTACTGGACTTGATGTCATACCTACTATTTTTTTTTTTTCACTAGAAGCTCGTCTCTTACATATTGGAAAATTATTTAAGTACTTACCATTATTTTTTGTTAGGCTTTTTAATATAGCAAATTAAACTTAAAACATTTAATGTGTGAATTCTTGAGCCCCCTAGTGGGGCGTGAGGCAGGTGCATTATACATCTGTTTCACTGATCTATTTTCTTTACCGATAAGCCTTCTGTGTCCTGCCAGACCGAGATATATTTTTTTCTCCCTCATAAACCTTAAAAATATTCAAAATACATGAAAATTAGGTTAAAAAGTATGACCGTGCTAGTTTCACAAAGGCTTCACAAAGGTCACGGATGACGGACGAAAAGGATTGACTTTCTGGTACATTACATTGGTGAAAAACCGCCGGCTTTCCCTTCCACGAATAAAAGCTTTTCCGTTCAAGAGTCTCCTTCAAAAGTGAGAGTCACCTCCCTACTAGTTAGGGCCGACTTGATGTTAGGGTGGAGGTACACTGAGATATTGATAGGTTCAATTGAACAAGAATAATTTTTTTGAATAGAAATGATAAATCATTTATTTAAACTTTAAAGCTTATCAAGAAAGAATATATTCTTATGCATTCAATTTAACAAATAATTCAGGATATCATGAATTTATTGCTGTATTAAATATAATACCTATATCGAAATCAATTATTAAAAAGATGCATTTTTTATACGGATAGAAAACTTTTTTAAACTACCTAATCATATTTTTTTTAAATATCGACGGCATTTAATATCTAATCTACATAATAAAGGTAAAGCAAAGAGGTTATTGCGTACTAAAACTGTATTATTTTGAGTTCAACTGTTTCTGTCGAGTAAAATTTCCACTGTTCCCTCACTTTTTACCTCTAGAGTCTAGATAGTTATAAATTCAAATTTATAAAGAATAGAAAAAATTCGATCACGAGGCGGGACTCGAACCTTCCTTCACGCCAATCCGGGGCGGGCGCTTGACCAACTCAGCCACCCGTGACCCCCCAGAGCGATCGAATTTATTCTATTCTTTCAGTTTAACGAGTCTAAGGTAGATAGTTTCCAACAAATTACCCAGTGTGCCACACACCCGTGACTCGGCAACATAACTTCGGCAACGACTTCTGAACTCAACCGCGTCACTAGTAAGTGCTTGATTTCAAACTCAACGTGTGCGACTTTGCCTTTTAAACATTTGCATCGGTTTTGAGTACCTATGTTATTTTTGGAGAGGAATTGAGAGTGAATGTTCTTAATAATTATAAAAGTTTCTAAAATGAGATAGAATGAAGGAAAATACAATTAAAATAAAAATCAGTGCAGATGGCGACCTTTATGGCATCGTCATTTTTTCACACTAAATTTAATACTGCTTTAAGACGTCATGGTTACCATTCTGTTAAGCTTATGATAGTGACTCTATTCTCATAATTATAAAACAAGTTTCAAACTATTACTATTGACATTTATTAAAATTCCACCAAAGTAAGTTTCTTCAATTAATATCCATCAGGGTCCATAATATACCACTTTTGTAGTGTTTTTAATTATTGCTTATGTGTCTCATAAACTTTAACCATTTTTACAACTGAAATTAAATTCATAGAATTAATTAATTTCCTTTATTCATATTAATGTATGAGAGTGAGTGTGATAATGTAAGAGTGAGACAGAAATACATTTCACACCACCATACATAATAACAAAAAGCAATACTGAAATGATTTCGCAGAAACTAGTTTTACATTACCTAGCACCTAGTTAGGTGTACTATGTCACATCTGTAACTAATTATACCATAATGCTAGTCTAGATGTTATATTTTTATTATTTAAAAATACATGCAAAAAAGCAAATCGCAAGACGCAAATTCCCCGTGTTTCTGCAAACTGTGACCTAAAAGGTTGTTTAAAGTTTGAAAGTTAGACGTTCAGCTTTAATTGGTTTCACTTGCAAGTTAATTGATTTTCTAGTTAGCGCTTAATAAGAAACTTTCAGGCTAACGCGTAACCACGTCTTTAGTTGGTTGTGAAATTAATTTAGTATTTGTTGTAGTTAATTGTGAAAATTATATAAATTGTAATTATGATTGAAATGTAATATTATAAGGTATATTATAAGCTCCACCGGGAATCGAACCCAGGACCCCTCGGTGTTACGCTCACGCGTCAACCACTGTACCAAGGAGGCGGTCACAGAAGGCTGATCACCTACTTGTCCCTAAAGAAAATCGATCAGTGAAACAGATGTATGCATAATACATCTGCCCCTTACCCCACTTGGGGACATGGGACTTCACTTATATTATAAGCGCTGTTTATGTAACAGCTATAATATAAACAGCAGCACAGTTCCTATTTTTTTGCATATACGTATAATAAACGATGGCACATTATTACAATATTTCCTATATTGTAATACTATGACTATGGTAAACAGTAGTAAAATTTTCATTCTTATGTGTAAATGTGTGTAATCCGTGTAAACAAACATCTGCCTAATTAATCATCTAACGATTTTATTATATTATACTACATTATTATAATAACTCATTTTCAATAAAAACAAAAATATTATCAATATTGAATAGTTAAAAAATTTTGAAACTCCGTTGTTTTTGTGTACGTTATAGACTACAGGCCCCTGTTGAAAAAATTATTGGTCATTTGAACAACCAGGTGATCTATCTAGAACGATATAAGAGCAACGCAACGCCGTACAAAAATCATGGAGACAAGGGGAAAAAATCTCTACCTGTACTTTCGAATTCTCATCTGCACTCAGGTGGACAGCTTACAAGTGACAGCATAGAGCTGAATCTTATTATTGTATGCTCTTATATCGTTCTAGATAGGTCACCTGGTGGTTCAAATAACCCATAACTTCTTTAAGATGGGCCTGTAGTCTATTATAAATAGCCTCCACTTTAATAATCTATGCTGTCAAAAACTTATTTCACTCTATTTAAAATGCATCTTTGCACTCAGAAGCCGAGGGGAAGTGTTCACTGTTTCAATATGTTCCACAATTAGTTAACAGACAGACAGATACACTGGAATCCACTTGGTTGTGTGAATATTTTATAGCAGCCCTTGGTCGGCAGTGTGGAGATATGTATCGATTGATTATTTTTAGAGTGTCTTGTTGGTAAGTTTGTCTGTGAATTGAAGGGCTAGTGGTAGATTTAAATATTTTATTAGACTAATGTATATTAAATTTGAAATATGACTGTTCAATTAGAATGGTGGTCAAAAGTTATGGGGTTGGTAGTAGTTTTTAAAATTACTATGCTGGTCGAAGTTAAGTTGAAGAAAAAAATTTTTGATTTTAATTGTTACTGATTCGAAATTCGAGGAAAATTATTTCGGAAATTATGATAATATTTAAAGTTTGTTTATGATAGGTAAATGTTATTTTTGAAAAAACTGTGTTCTGTTATCAAGTAAGAAGTAACGTTGATGAAAAATAATTAATGCCAATTATTATGTATGTGCAACTGTTACAGTAAAACTTCGGAACAAAGTCCGATTATATTTTGACATGATGAGAAAAAGATAACGCCTCAGGCTCTAGCAAGTATATTAAAAAAATCTCGTTTCTTATAAACAAGCAAACAACAAATAGCTAAACCGTAAACTATTAATCACAAAACTAACGTTTTCCTCATTCTTCTATTCCCTATATCCATCTCTGTTTATTGCGTGTGTGAGAGAGGGACAGAAAACAGTGTCACTGACATCGACCATTGATTTATTATTACGATATAAGGTGGTTTGATAAAATGGACTCGATAACTGTTTATGACATTTTGTTATTTTATATAACACTAGCTTCCCGCCCGTGGCTTCGCCCGCTTTGTCTAAAACCAAATAAATGATATACTAAAACCTTCCCATTGAATAACTCTATCTATTAAAAAAACCTAATCAAAATCCGTTACGTAGTTTTAAAGATTTAAGCATATGTAATACATATTAGGACAGAAAATGCGATTTTGTTACTATGTTGTGACTAGTCGTTTGCTCCGGTTTCAGACGAGTTGACTCTGCGACTACAAATGAATACCTACCCTACATCTTCATCATACTTACCACATAACCCTTTATACATACGTATGTAGTTAATAATAGCTACACTTTACACTTCTATAAATTCACTCACTTCTAATTTTTCTGACAAAAGATTTATGTGATTATATACCGAATTTGATTTGATTTTTTTATTTATTTACATCACATAGAACTTACTATCAGTACAGGATATCTTTATTAGCAGTGTGAAAGCGCTGGGTTATGTGTTAGCTGCTAAATCTAAGTACCAGCATGGTTCGCAAGCATAGCTAGGTTATGTGTTAGCTGCTAAATCTAAGTACCAGCATGGTTCGCAAGCATAGCTAGGTTATGTGTTAGCTGCTAAATCTAAGCAAAATATAATTGTTTTAAGCAAGAATATAAACAACGATGGGTAATGTATAAATTGCTCTTTCAATCACTTCCAAACATTTTATATTTGAAATATATTTTTTTTACAGTACAATACCTTGTCATATTAATTTACTCTGAGAATCGAACCCAGAAACTCTAGGTTCATTATATTAACCACTGCACCGAAGACTATTACCAAGGTGATACTAGGACATAGTCAAGTGAAGCAATGACGTGTGACATTACGTTGATAGATAGACTGGAATACACTTGCTTGACACTAATGTATGGCCACTAAAATGGCGTCGTAAAGAAATATTATATTGCATGTTACGTACGGTGAAATGTTCATAAAAGTACGTAAAATGTACAAGTGTTGGTAAAAAACAGTAGGTACCTATTTAAAACAATAGAACTTAGAAATTCAACGCCGTAATGCAATTTTCGCATATTATTAGGAACCTATACCTATTGCTTATGATATTTTTATAAATATAGACAGCCTATATGGCACATCAATTTTAACAAACAGGCAGACGATATTATAAATTACTCCATATACCAGGAGGGTTACCATAAAAGCAGTATTATTTCCAGTATGAAAGTGGCGGCGCTAGACGTCGAATATACCGTCGTCCTTTTTCTTCTCTAGAATTAATTCTGCGTTAAAACATCATGGTATCTACCAGGTATATACCACGCAAAGGCACAGACTCCAGTTAGTATACTGACGTCCATTGTCCCCTAGGTTCTATGCTCACGCGTTTACGTGTTAGTTTGTTTATTAATCCTTCAGGCAAAAACTGCTGAACCGATTTTCATGAAATTTGACATACATATAGAGGCGAAACGGGAGCTATGCGGGTTTTCCTTTGGGCGCAGCTGCGGACGAAAAGCTTAGCCTTGTTGTGTATAATTATAATAATTTCTTATCGCTAGTTTCATAGCCAGCTACATTTCAGCATGATTACGCATTAGCATGTGGAGCACATGTCGGGTGCAGGCAAACACGTTCGACACCGTAATCTTGCGTCTGATGGACTTGGGCCTGTGATAGGTAATTTATTATTATATCTATATATGAGAGGTACTAGCTTTCCGTCTTCGGCTTGATCGGAGAAATTTCATCCAAACTTTGTACACTTATCAAGGATCTGTGACAAAATAATAATAAAATACAATCATTTCACGAGTTTAAGCGTAGCTTTTAGTTTTTTTTTCTAACTATATTATTTATTATGGGCTATAGCGGCGAATTTACAAAAATATTTTCACGTTTTCCTTCATTTGAAAACGAAGAATACTGCAAAAATGTCTCTTGAAATAAAATTTATTTATTTTGTTTCAAGCATAATTTTTACGGCCCCATTATTAAAATATTTTAAACCAAAAGCTAAACCCAGAGCCAATCATTTCTTTTATTCACTTATCAACTCCTAAAGGACTGCAATAGAGAATGAAAATTCCGTCGTTTTCCCGAGTGAAACCGCAAAGCACAGTTAGTATCAGTAAAAACAAATAAAAACATAATTGCTTCTATCGAAATCCCATTATCCATACAGACAACAGAATTTCTCTCCTAAACACACAAACAATACAAACACAAGTTTAGTCAAAAGATACTAGATATTTGTTTATTCGATCGATTTTCGATTTGAACAATGTGTTTTTAGTGTATTTGTGTGGCTTCTATTTAATAATACTCAACCTATAAAGGATAAGAACATTTGGCAAGGATATTTCACTGCAGGAAAAAACTTATGTTAATTTAACTTTATTTACAAAGTAAGTATCAAGGTAAGGTCAGTATCATTGTTTTTCGATATCACTTATGGATATAAAATGTCGTTAACGATTTTCAAAGCTAGTGAATACAAAAATAGCGTGTGTGCCAAGCACACGTGTCAGAAGTGAAACTTCTTTGGCAAGATTCAATGATATCAAAATCGTCGCCATACTCCATGACGTGACGGTATTGCCATCACGCGACCTTGAAATTTTACTCTCAACGCGCAAATATTCAAAAAAGTCATCCGAGCAGATTCCCTACCGTACCTACGTATATAATATATAAATGTGTAAATAAAAAAACTATCATGTTTCATCAAACTCAGAAATACATTTTATTCAACTAGTCTTTTAGATGGTATAGAAAAGCTACAAATACCAAAGCTTACTTTGCAAATAGAAATACTCCATTGGATTAAGAAATCAGGTCAGTAATTTTCCAGATAATCCACTACAAATAATAATTTTGTTATAATATTGGTAAAGATGATAAATAAAGATCAAGAAATATAACGCTTTTACTATATTAGAATCGATATTTATGAAACAAAATTGCTTTAGTTCAAACATTTATATTTTATGAAGGGCTGAATCCAAATTATTTGTTACTTTTAATTTATTGAACTTGGTCAATGAGGTAGATTTAAATCCTACTAATATTATAAATGCGAAAGTTTGTAAGGATGTGTGTGTGTGTGTGTTTGTTACTCTTTCACGCAAATACTACTGAACCGATTACAATGAAATTTAGCACACATATAGAGGGTAACTTGGATTAACACATAGGATAGGTTTTATCCCGGAAATCCCACGGGAACGGGAACTATGCGGGTTTTTCTTTGAAAACGCGGGCGAAGCCGCAGGCGGAAATCTAGTGTTGAATAAAATAAAACAGTAAAATCATCGGTACTCGAAGGTAAGTACAGTGATTACAAGAATAATTTGGCTATATACCTACCTAAAGGTTTTCGATCACATAAATGAAGTAGAAAATGTCTAAAATTAAAATAACTAAATTCATTCGCTTATTCATCTAAGGGCCGATTTTTCAATGCTTGGTTAAAACTTATCCGTCCGATAAAGTATTACACGATAATATTAAAATGTCACGTAAACTGTCAAATACGGGCAATTAGAATACGTTTTTAAAATGGTAGTTTTATACATTATTCGACGAATAAGTTTTAACCAAGGCACAGAATACATAATAGTAGCTAAACGCTACAGAACGGACACTCTCCGCCTCCCGCCAAAATTAAACACTTACCTCACCCCGCACGATCAGTCTAAAAATGGTCCACATTTTTCTATATTTTCATACGCAACGAAGATTGACAACATTAATCAAATTGACTTAAAGTAATTTTATTATTTTGGATTTGTGATTATCGTTTTTCGTAGAAAATGGTTAGATATTGTGCTGTTTACGGATGTATTTCATCAGAAAAACGCGAATTTTTTTTACGCTAGTCAAAAATGTGCCAACCATAAAGCGTTAACACACACATTTGCAGTCTCTACAGTGTGACTGTCAAAACGATAATTTTGTATGGAGTGTCCGGGGTGTGACCAAGGATTGAAAAATCAGCCCTAAATATAAAATTCTCGTGTAGCAGTGTTTGAAGGTATTTACTCCTCCGAAACGACTTGACCGATTCTCGGAAATTTCATGTGCATATCGGGTAGGTCGAGTATGTTTTGACTACATCCATATAATAAAATTTTTCAAAATCGCATCACAATTTGTATTGCATTTCTTGATCCACAATAAACATTTAAAAAAACAGCCCCAACACACATCTAGATTGTTACCTACTAGACAGAAACATTTTCAATTTCCAGTCCAGCGGAAAAAAAAACGAAAAAATACCTAAAAAAGAGTCGCATAATCGGATGAAGTTTTAACAGGGGGTCCTAAACAAACGTGTGCTCATTCGATTCGCTAACAATACTTTATCCGGGTTTGTTTGTTTAATTTGAAGGATTATTTGCCCGGGAAAGATTAATTCGACGTCTAAACAAGGACGGATTATTGTATGGAGTTTCTTTTTGGTAAGCGTGCTAGGCTAGAGTTTGTGGGATTGGATGTGTTGATCTCGGGAAATACTGACTTTGATTGCTTTCAGATACCTACTGGTATGAGTAAGCAATGGTCGTTACATTTAAAATTTTCAAATACTTTTGGTTAAAACTCATAATTAATTATTTTGAAAATTAAGGCAGTTTAACAGTTCGTTACAATTATTCTAAGATTCATGAAAATAATATCGCTCTACAATAATTATTGTTCCTACATTAATAATTATTATTAATATAGGAACTTATTTAAGCAGATGCCAAAATTGCCGATTGCCTATGACCGAAAAACATTATACATTATTGAAGTGAAAACTTCTTTAGCGGCGTTGGGTATAAAATCTTAAACTCGCGTCAGGACACGTGACCTGATCGAAAAAGCGTAAGACGGATGGATATCAAACATGCTCAACGTTAATAATCAAGTTTTCACTTCTGCCGGCACTCCCGGAGTGCAACCCGTCTTTTTTATTATTATAATCACATTACTGGAATTACTACACACAAAGTACATAATATTTTCCAATAAATCTATTTTATTACTTAATTTACCAAGTTGTCTACACAGAATTTCAATCATAATAATCCCACCCGTAATCAAGTACACAATAAAATTTACAACCGTACGAAATAAAATAAAATGGTCGTGAAAGCATTATCGTGTCATAAATGTTATTGAAACATAATATTTTAGTTCGAGAAATTTCGAGAAGCTTCTAGAAGGTTCGAGAGCTACGTAGAAACGTGAGCTAATCTTTTAAAGTTGGATTTTACATTAGATTTAATGTTATTTAGAGATTTACAATGTTGGTACGTTATTATAGTTATCCAGTTATCGTATACTAGCTGTGCTCCGCGGTTTTACCCGCAGTGCTCCGATCCTGTTGGTCTTGGCGTGATGATATATTATAGCCTATAGCCTTCCTTGATAAATGGGCTATCTAACACCGAAACAATTTTACAAATCGGACCAGTAGTTCCCGAGATTATCGCGTTCAAACAAACAAACTCTTCAGCTTTATAATATTAGTATAGATTTACAATGTTGGTACGTTATTAGAGTTATCCAGTTATCGTATATAGGATATGTAGGAACCTTTGAAATGCAATATAGAGATTGATTTGATTTGATATGAACGTATTTTTATAATGGTATTAAAACTAGTATTTTCAACCGACTTCAAAAAAAGGAAAAAATTCTCGATTCGAATATATTGCTTTTTTGGGTTTATTACCTCATAACTTTCACCTGGATGAACCAATTTTGATAATTCCACCTATTTTTAAAGCTTGAATAAGGACTTGTGACTGACACGATTTTCTATATGATAATTTACTATAAAACAATTACAGATTTCACATAACGTGATTCATAAAAAAAACGAATAGAATATCCAATTTATGGCTTAGCAATTTTCGAAAAGAGATAAATGCCGGCTCAAGTCGTAAAAAGACTATAAAGAAAATTAAATTCGATCTGCGTACCTTTTTAATGTGAACCTTTGGACGGTGATAACATGGAGAAATTAATTATTTGTGTTTTATGTAAGTTCTTATTTTCTTGTTTGGTTTTCAAGTAATTAATTTTGAAAATTTATATAAATATTGGCACTCAGAGACAGATATTATGGCCTTATAATAAAGCTGCAAGTTACGGATTATCATATTATACGTAAAGAAAACACAAGATATAAATTCGTGTATACCAATTTGTGTTAACACCTTAACATGAATTTATAAAGAATTTAGAATAAAAATCCTTAAAACTATGTGCCCTTTTTTTTATAGTGGGGAAATTTTCCAAAGATACCCACGGACCCGGGGAAGGAGCCGTGGGTTATGTCGGATTCTTACCGACTAAAACCCCACTGTGTTCCGTCGAGCCGCTTTAATGATGGGGCCGCGGGTATTGGTTGGAATTCTTCCGCGACCAAAAATCAAATTGCAAAGTATTTTTCAATAAATTTAAAAATACAATTGCAATACAATACAATGTTTGCTTTACAATTTCAGGTCTATTAGTACTGTCCAAAGCATCTCCAACACCAGAAATACAAGTATATGAAATACATAAAAATGCAGATAGAAATTTCGCCGTGGACGATCAATATTTTGATCCAGATGGTCTTAGAGAAGACGATACAATAGACACACATACAGAAAATAATAATCTAGCAGTCAAATTATTGTATCTATTAAATGCGTTGACTCACAATACACATTCGAAGGTACACGAAGAACATGATGATGGACATTCGAGAGAATATCAACATGAGGAACATGGTATTAGTGGTCCCAGAGATTTGACGAGGAGTTTAGCAGTTGTGATTGTACCGATGAATTCAAAGTAAGAAGAGTTACATTGACATGTGTAGTTTCTATACTACATAGAGTACTTTATTGCAAATGATATGCACGATTTATAAACATCACAATAACAAATTCAATTACATAAAAACGAAAAATTTGATTCAAAATTATCTTTCAATTTATAGAGGTTACGACATAAGATTACTAAGAACATTTTGATGGAAAAAGATTTGATTTCACTTAGCACAATACAATAATATGTACACAAAATCAGAGACAATACACAAATCTATGAAATTGAGAATAAATTCCTTCTGTTCGTTTAATTATCATTTCATCAAGTCAAATTCCATAAAACATTAAAACTATCACATTTTTAATCTGCATAAAGATAGTAATAAGTATTCAAAGAACAAGGCAAAGGAAACACGGCACTTTATCATTTCTAAAGCAAGAAACGTATTATTAACATAATGTTACCTTTAATTAAAAGTACTTTCCTCATGCAGACCGCACACCGCACTGGGGAAGCTACTGCGTTCACCGCTACGAAGTCAATATGAGGGTATTTGTGTTTTTTTATTATTAACTGTTTCTATTTTCGTGTTGGTAGCGGTTTAGTCTATAGCAATAGCAATAATAGTAGCTACTTATATATATTATATTACTAGCTTTCCGCCCGCGGCTTCGCCCGCGTTTTCAAAGAAAAACCTGCATAGTTCCCGTTCCCGTAGGATTTCCGGGATAAAACCCATCCTATGTGTTAATCCAAGTTACCCTCAATATGTGTGCTAAATTTCATTGTAATTGGTTCAGTAGTATTGTGAAAGAATAATATGAAAGAATAACGGGATATAAATATAATATATTTATTATGTTATATATATATATCCCGGAAATCCTGCGGAAACGGGAACTATGCGGGTTTTTCTTTGATAACGCGGACGAAGCCGCGGGTGGAAAGCTAGTAGTCTGTACACGAAAGAATGAATGAATGAATTTGAGGACTTTGTAAACGAAATATTTCGATTTCATATTGAGAAATATTTTCATATTTTTTAAGTAGATATAGACAAAAGACATGTAACTTGTATGTTTGATAGTTCATAAATTGTAACATACAAACTGAAACAGATTCAATTAATGAACAGATAAAAACAGCGGATAGCATAGGTAATATTTTATTCACATTATCTTCGGAATAAAAGATTTAAATGCATACAGTTGAGGTCTTAAGTTTAAATTAGATATAAACCAAAAACCTATATAATATCATAACCATTTATAAAATATTTTTTTCAGTGGAAGACAGAACAGCTCCGCCAAGAATAAGACGACCATATGATGATTACTAGCTGAAGCAACTATAGCTTTTAGATTCAGTGCTGTTGCAGTAACATAATAATATAAAATATACAATAATATGGAAAACATTATAATATTTTATTTTTTATTACAGTAACTATTTAAAAAAATAGATAAACCCTACAAAAAACATTATAAAACGCTACGAATTACGCGTAATCAACGCTCAATCGTTTTCAGGGAACTGTTGCATATTAATTCATACAAGAGGAATACATTTATCATCATATTTCTATCAATTTCGCTATATTTTTCTGCTAGTAATTCAAGTACGTTTTTCCGATATATTAATGAAATGAAATGAAAATCCTTTATTGCTATAGACATAAAAACAAAAAGCAATATAGACAATAAATTTTAAAAAGCAAAGGGCGGCCTTATCGCTAGGTAGCGATCTCTACCAGGCAACCTTTACAGTAAAGGAAAGAAATAAAACAAAATGTGGGTGAGCAAAAACAAGGCAACTCAAACAAGAAAAACAGAATAAAATATTCATTAATATTTAGGGTGACAAATCAACATCGAGCTATGCTGCGCTGTACTGCGCTGTGCTGTGCTGTGTTTCTTAAGCTGCGTTTTTTTAACAATTAAACGATGCTGCGCTGTACTGCGCTGTGCTGTGCTGTGTTTCTTAAGCTACGTTTTTTAACAATCTAGCTCAGTATAAAGTAATCAGCAGCTCGTGTAGTCGTTTATCTCGTCAAATATGACCCTATTTTCAAAAAAACGTAAACATTACGACATATTTGAATCCGATGAAGATGAAAGTGAAGAAGAAGCGGATATGGAATCTTTATGAGTTACTAGCTTTCCACCCGCGGCTTCGCCCGCGTTTTCAAAGATAAACCCGCATAGTTCCCGTTCCCGTGGGATTTCCGGGATAAAACCTATCCTATGTGTTATTCCGATGTATAAGCTATATTGTGGTAAAGTTTCATTCAAATCCATTCAGTAGTTTTTACGTGAAAGAGTAACAAACATCCATCTATATCTAAGATACGGACTTATATTATGGGGCAATTCAACAAGTATGAATAGAGCATTCTTGGCACAAAAAAAATGTATAAGAGCTATTTGCGGGGTTGGGCCGTTAGAAAGCTGTCGCCCACTATTCCGAAAATTAAATATTCTGACACTGACCTCTATGTACATACTGGAGTGTTGTACCTATCTTTGTAAAAAAACACCCCCAATATTTCACAAGAGCGGCTGACGTGAGTATTGTTCCCTCTCGAGATCCTGACAAACTAATTATACCTCGTTGTAAAACTGCGCTTTTTTCCAAAAGTGGACCTATTATGCTTATAAAAATATTTAACCATGTTCCTAAATGCATAAGAAACCAAACATTGAATGTATTTAAAAATAAGTTAAAGAAATGGCTGATCATTAATTGTTTTTATAGCCAAAAAGAATTTTTTGACCTTAAATGATAATTGTTAAATCGATTATATAATATGCATGTGTAGTGTATTAGATTTAGTACTTATCTGTTTTACGCATATATATTTGCATGCTTTATACAAAGCGAAACATGTTGAACAATAATTATCTCTTCACACCTCTCTGTACCATGTTTTTGGCAAATAAATGTTATTTTATTATTTTATTTTATTTTATCATACATCCATACTTACAAACTTTCGCCTTTATAATAGTAGTAGGATTTTGTCGTTAAAAGAGTCCAGTCACGGTAGGTTGTTACCTCACACCATACGTGAAAAATACGGAGAATTTAATTTTCTAAAGAGTATTGCCACTGAAGACGATTTTTTTAAATATTTGCGAATGTCTAAAAATCATTTTAATTATTATTAATAAGCTCGACACAGCGCAGCATGGCAGAGCTCCATAAAAACATAGCACAGTTCGGCACAGCGCGGCTCAGCACGGCGGGTAGCGCGCCTCGCTCGAGACTGCTGCGTTTTTAAACAGAGCGTAGCCTCACACAGCGCAGCACAGCATGGTTTGTTTGTATCCTCATTAAAATATTAAACGAGCGAGTTGACCAAACACAGCACAGCGCAGTACAGCGCAGCATAGCTCGATGTTGATTTGTCACCCTTACTCTATTACTAAACAAAGAAGAAGTCAGTCCAAACCAAAAACAAAAGAAAAATCAAAATCTCCTTCCAATCCGCAAAGCCAGGCCTGCCAAACTTGATCCATACGTAGCCGTAAAGACGTAATATATCCCGTGAAAATTCAATATGAAAGCAATGGCCAATGCGAATCCCGCCAACAAATAGACGAGACGGGATCACGCTGCCGCTTATTCAATTAGTCCGGTACGGGTTATGTGGTCCGCACGGGGCTTTTGGGTTATCCCTACTAGTTTTAAGTATGTTTTAAAATCACGTTCAGCTTTCGTATACCGATTTTTGTGACCTTTTACTTAATAGTACTGTAAAGCAAAACTCTACCTGTATGTAATGCAATATGTATAATGCAATATTATTACAGTTTATAATTGTTTTAAGCCGCCTCCTTGGTACAGTGGTTGACGCGTGAGCTTAGAACCGAGGGGTCCTGGGTTCGATTCCCGGTGGAGACGACGAAAAAAAAATGTCTCGGTCTGGTAGGACACAGAAGGCTGATCACCTACTTGTCCCTAAAGAAAATCGATCAGTGAAACAGATGTATGCATAATGCATCTGCCCCTTACCCCACTACGGGGACACGGGATTTCACTTTATAATTGTTTACTTCAGTTAAGTTTCATAAAGTAACAAAATTAAACAGAATGAAAAAGTATAATATTTTTTGTACATAAATCAAATATTCATCACGAGATATAAAAAACGCACCGTCAATCATACATTACAAGCAATAAACTTCATTTTAAACAAAGCCTTTTAAATGACATGGCCAATTATAATAATTAATTTACATGTCATATATGCTACTTATTATTTTTAACTAAATCCATTAATCAGAATTATAATCAGCTTTACATTAGAACCCAATGAGCTGCAACCGCCCCCGCTCTATATGTGCAATTGACTGTTATTATGGGCAATTTCATGGACCTATGTTCATTTGTGCCTCATTAATTCGTCATAAATAGCCTGCTAGGGTGCAAGATCAATAGCTGGTAGAGCAAAATTAATATAAAATATTAAATTAAAAATAGATAGTCGCTGAGAATTAAATCAAAAGATGTGGAATTAAAATTTTATATTCATTTTTTGTTCTCACCTAAGCTTATATAACAAATCTCGATGTCTTTTTCTTGGTTGCGTATCATTTTTTATGTCTTAAATAATGCAAAGGTATTATATACTCGAATAGGTACGTTTCCATTAACAATGTATTTTATACTCGAAATATCAAAGCAATAAAAAAAATATAAAATTAGAACTACAGGCATCAATAACTGGTACCAAAGAGAAGAAATCTGCCTAGTATTGTTAGTTTATTTGCACAGAGTTTCGGGTAGATCGGAACGGACGCCATTGTTTAGAAACACATGTTAATACTTCTAACAATGCCATTCACCTTGTTAAAGGAACTTTAAAATTAAACGGGGTACTGTACATACAAAATACCTTACGTATACAAACAAGAGTAAACAGATAAGACAAATTTACATTTTGTGGAATTTGATTAATCCATATACTAATATTATAATGCTGAAGAGTTTGTTTGCTTGCTTGGACGCGCTAATTAAAGAACCACGGATCCGATTTTAAAAATTATTTCATTGTTATATAATAATCCATTTATCAAGGAAGGCTATATTATTATGCGGCGCAATGCAGGTATTCTATTATACCTTCTTTAAGTTATGTAAGCTGATTCAAACTCGACAACTGAATGAGCTTACGTATCAATTAAAATGAATGTAACGCAGCTCTATTCATTTCTTTCCTTATGGCATTTTCTTTTAATACTTCTTACAATCACTATTAATCCTTTGGTAATAAGTTTCTAGAAGTTTCCTGGAGCAACTAATATTTGTAATATGCTGTATGAAGTCACGATAAAACATTTTAATGGGCTTTTCTAATAAGATTGGGACTATTACTCATTTCTTAATAAGTTACCTGAAAGAAAAGTCCCAGATAGATACAATTCTTTAATTGCTCTATATTCTCCTGCTCTTATTGTTGCAAGATGACAATATAGGTCAATTATCTCACTAGTTAAAAATTTTACTCATTTAAGACTGAAAAATTAATGAAGGTCTATTAGGATAAAGTTGATACGCAAATTTCGCCATAACCATCTACAGTTTTCTAGCCTTAACAGTACATAGCCATAATGGGTAAGTGTCATTTTCGCCTGCACGAGCCAATTTGCTGAGTGTATGTTTGTGGACAGGACGTGTTCGGGCTAAATCAAGTTTGGATCGGTTCGTTAGGTCAGATTGGTGACGTCTACTTCACATGTGACTTGATTCGAAACGTGTCTTAGCATGCTGACAGGGATACGTGCTATTGCAGTTTTGATGGTCTGTCTGGACTTTCTTTTTCTGATTATTTGTAAGGTAGGAGCCAGGATCTGTGGGTATTTTGCAATCACTAGGAGTTTGGTATGTGGTAGTGCATTGATTTAGGCATAATATAGGTGAATGTTTAATCAAACAATATTTTGGATCTTGGCGCTTTAAAGCTTGCTTGAATGGAAATCTGTCAATCTGCCGAATTATAAATATACAGGGTGTAATCGTTAAGTGTGCACAGGCGATTATTCCGTTAACTTATTATTTTCATTTCACTCATTAGGTTAAGTACTTTCGATATCAATTTAAAGTTTTTTGATATCTGCAATAGTTTAGTGTATAATTGCCTGTGCACACTTAACGATTACACCCGGTAAAGCTGGTTTGGAATCCTTTGAGACGTAGTAAAAAGTAAATAAACACGAAGTCTTGATGCAACTTCAATCAAAGAAAGAAAAGCTAATATTTTTTTAAGTGGCATTCCATCTCCGTTTGTATTGCTAGAATAATAGATATAGTTCAAATATATTCAAGATTAAATTGGATTCCATTGGAGAATCAATCAGTTCGTCTACAATTTCAGTTCGTTAGTCGGTAATGAAATCGGATCCCGTGACTGCGAGCGGACCTTTTGTGTGGAAAAGTTTCAATGTCTGTTAGCACAATATACTTATAGACCAGATTATGTGGCTTGTTAGCCGATTGGGTTTGTATGTGTGTGTGTGTGTGTTTGTATGAAACTTTCAAGATGGATGGATGAATGTTTGCCGTTGTATTTTACACAACTATACTGTAAAATGCAACATTATTTCCAGGTTTTATAATATCTAAATAATAATCTACCATTATGGCATAATTAAAGCGCGAATGTTTTGTTTGAAAACCAGAAGATTATTTATCAACTAGATTACCGACCGCGGCTTCGCCCGCTTTGCCTAAAACCTAATAAATTATATACTAAAACCTTCCTCTTAAATCACTCTATCTATTAAAAAAAACCGCATCAAAATCTGTTGCGTAGTTTTAAAGATTTAAGCATACAAAGGGACATAGGGACAGAGAAAGCGACTTTGTTTTATAGTTTATATACTATGTAGTGATATTACCCAAAATTTAAACGACAAGCAAAAATAAATATTTCTTCGATTCGAGAAAGCAGATGTTTCGTTTTCAAATATTTAAATATTTACTAACGAAGGTATTTACGTATCAATTAATTTCATTGAACACTAGTTACCAATAATTTTGTTCATACAATATAATTCTCAGTATATTGTTGTATTTACTCAAATCTCACGGCAACAATCTCAGGCAATTGCTAGGTGGCTGGGTACGGACTAACGAACTGAAAACGTGACGTCATTATATTGTGGTATTTCGTGTGAAATGTTATGTATGGAAAATGTAGGTGAAACTGATTTATTTATTATAATTACTTATTATGTGTATAGTCTATACTAATAAAACGTATTATTAATTATTATACAGTGGTCACAGTGATTAGAAAGTAAAAATGGCTACAAGTTAAGAAATTTAAACTTTATGCTATTTACAACAAATATATGTATTTGCCTTTAATCGTATCTTCATCTGCTACTCGGGCTACGTAAAATAATTTATAGGTACTTGTTAATGCTTTGTGGAGTAGGTAAGAACTTCAAATCAGATACATGAAAATCTGAATACACACACTCTTCAAACATATTCCATAGTCCCACTGAGTGAGTTCGCAAAGGTATTATTGTATTTTATATTTTAATGTTAATGTAAATCTTTAAAAAAAAAAGACGGGTTGCACTCCGGGAGTGCCGGCAGAAGTGAAAACTTGATTATTAACGTTGAGCATGTTTGATATCCATCCGTCTTACGCTTTTTCGATCAGGTCACGTGTCCTGACGCGAGTTTAAGATTTTATACCCATTACAGAAAAAGTGCTCAACGCCGCTAAAGAAGTTTTCACTTCAAAAATATTTTATAAAGAATTTGAATGCTATAAAACTAAAATATCAAATGCCAAAAATGTATATCTCGACTACTACCTATATTATATATTTGAAAATTTTATCTAGCAGATTAGTCACAACGGAGAGATAACTCCACTGACTGCGTGAAACTTTTTTCATCTGTGAAACGTATATTTGCATAAATACAGGTAACTGGCGAAGTGGCCAACTAACGAACTGAAAACAGACGGCGATTAAACTTGTGGCCTTTTTCAATAAAAAACTAATTTTTCTTTATGATTTTCTATACAAATAACTTCAATTTACCTGTAGGCTAGGATTAATCGTCAACTGGCGAGCGCGAATCTCGCGAGCGCGCGCGAG
>CAJQZM010040347.1:48764-77763 GCA_907164665.1 Colias nastes | reverse complement strand
TAAAGAAACAAGTCAAAATCACTCTTAAAATCGATACGGCCTCTTAACACGCTCTAGCTTCTCCTGGTATGTTTGTATGCAACTGACTCCTTAAGATTCAATTTTGACCCACATTAAACAAGCTTTAAACGGACACATTGAATTCAAACTTTTTACACATATTAAAGATCGGTGACAATACAATAGGTAATTTCAGCGTCTTTAAGCGTGTTTGAAGTGAAACTTCTTGAGAGTAAAATTTCAAGGTTGCGTCATGGCAATACCGTCATGTCATAGAGTAAGGCGACGATTTTGGTATCTTTGAATCTTGCAAAAATAGTTGACACATGTGCTTGGCTTTTTTTAACTATATTAATTATTTTAAATACAGTTCAATAACCGCAAATTTGCATGACACACGTGCTACAAAAGGTAACAGTAACTGCGAAGTAAGGAATCAAGTCTCAAGCGATGCACTGCTATAGGAACCCACTCTATTGCGGTAGTTCATTTTGTGGTGCAAGCGATGAGCGGAGCGATTTCTTAAATCAAATATTTTTGTTATTAGGTGGGTACATACAGAGCGGGCAGCCTCGTCAAGCAATTGCTGCGCAAACTAGCTCGGACATTGTGGACGTGGTCCGTATCGATTTATTACATTCCCATCCCTATGATGATGTCATCTCTATCTGCTAATGCTCCATATTATAAAATCCATATATATGTTATCTTGCCTAGTAGTAGTTGGTAGTGATCGGTTATTAATAATACTTTCCTTTTGAACGATCGTGTGCTATTTTGTAATTTTTATGTAAAACTAGCGGCCGCCCCGGCTTCGCTCGTGGTACATAATTATATAGTCAATAAATGGGCTATCTAACACTAAAATAATTTTTCAAATCGGACCACTAGTTCCTGAGATTAGTGCCATCAAACAAATAAACAAACTCTTCAGTTTTATAATATTAGTATAGATTTCAGGCAATATAGATAATATTTGTCGTTATCTGACATACAAGATAAAATAAGCATTCAGCTTATAACTTACACCGCAGTAGTATAAAAGAGCCAACTAAGCTCGTACCTATATTGCTTACGTCACCACTCATTGTAACGTTCACCAATTAAAATGTAAATGCCGTATCAGGGAAACTACTGTCTAAGAAACTGCATTTGCATGTGGATTTGATACATGTAGTATGGGGATTTAGTTTATTTTTTACAATTTTTTTAATAGTATGCCTGTATATTGATAAGACTTTTCCTTTTTGAACTTTTTATTGTACTGACAATTACTGTAAATGATAATACAGTACTTACGAGTACATTTCAATAAATACAAATTACATTATAATAAGTTTTCCATGAAATTGCTTACAAGATTCGACGTAATTAGTATTTCTAAATATATGAAATAGGCTGATGATGATTATATAGATAAACTATTTATTTATTAATTCCGAAATGCAACAGTACTCACAATAAACAAATCTCAAAACAACACAGTTTCAACAAAGCAACAGAAACGAAATTAGCGCGTCCCCAAAAACGATTTTAACAACTTAACGCCGTAACTCTGAATAATGCAGAACAGTTTCTTCCAAATGTCCCATCAGTCTTTGGGAATGGCTCCAATTTCCCTGATACTGCCTTGAAGCACGCATGACCAATGCCACGTGCATTTGAAAATGAACCTTAAATCTATCACATAGAGTACAATTTAGACTGTAAGTGCCAATAAAAAAATTACAACAATCCCAAATAACACCCTGTAGGTGTCACGATAGGTGATCAATCTTATACAGGATGAAACCCATTTTAACATTTATTTATGTATGGGTTTCTCTGAAAATGAAAACGATAGGCCATTGTGAGTTGACAATTGTACGGAAGCTATTGGTTGAAATTCGATTTGGAATTTATGAGGATAAATTATGGGTACCGTTAATGTTTTTACTGGGGTCGTGCTCAACAATGTTTGGGCTCAAACTTTAACTCAAACTCAAATTGGAATTCTTGATTTATATATTTAGCTAATACTTTGTAAAGCTAGGGTATACCGTAAAAACTGAATCGTAAGTACTTTTAGATAATAAGAAATTCTTACTTACAAAACTAATTAAACAAAGACTTACTTTGATTTAAATTAATATGAAGTAAAAATTTAAAAAATAAATGTTTTGGTAGAGTTCATTCACTGCATATAATATTTAAAAAAAAATGCTTCTCAATGTTCGAAATTCAAACGCATATACTCATAAATTCATAATATTAAACTATGAGAACAAAACATTGCTGTCTATGGTAGAAGTCATTGCCAAACGATATTTGTTAAACTATTCGAAATAACGTCTACTCAGTATTCGAACTAAAATTCATTTCAATTCGAACACATCATTTTTTTTTAATTGTACAATAGGGGAGCGCTTGGCCACAATCTCGCCTGATGGTAAGCTGAGATGTGGCCTAAGATGGAGCGCGCTTCCCTAGAATGTACCTGTTCACTCTCCTCTTAAAGAACACATCATTTTGTAATAAAAAAATGATATGTTGTCTATGGTAGAGATCATTGCCAAAAGACATTTGTTAAACTATTCGAAATAACGTCTACTCAGTATTCGAAATTCGAACGCGTATACACATCATTTTGAAATAAAAAAATGATAATATGTTGTCTATGGTAGAGGTCATAATCAAACGACGTTTGTTAAACTATTCTCAATTTAATCGTAAACACATAGTTTAGCACTGGGTTGATTTGTGTGGGTCACAGTCATGCCCCATTTCACAGTGTACCCTCATTTAAAGTCGGATTTACGCTTATATGTTTGAAAATTATTTAATGGTCTATTTTTGTTCACCCGTTGGTTTAAAACCGCTCATTTTGTTTGTTTTTATTGGTTCTTGACTCGCTCATAATTACAGTCATTTTATTCATATATTTAAGAAATGATTTTAGGTACCAACCAACCAACTTTCTCTTTATTCCTAACTGGCCATTTTTCCTTCTCGCAGTAAAATAAAAACTTTTTTAGAATTTTTTTTTTGAACTACCCGCATAAATCTACCGAATCAGATTTAATTAATATCCCGTCCTAATTAGGGGCCGAACTTCAATTCGAAGGCCACTTGACCTAAATCGATCACGTCTTATCACCGATCACGATTTCACATCCAATAAGACTTCCAATGTTCACATTCGTCTAAGAAATGGGATCAATTTTGTGGAGCCGATAGCATTTTTATGTACGCATTTTGACGGAGAGATTGGCGTGATTGTTGGGAATTAAATGGACGTTTTGGACAAAATAGTAACTGGAAGCATTGCGTATATATTGTGATTTGTCAATATACTCTAGGATTAGTAATCTATATGACGTGCCACCATTGTAGCAATCTTTACAACAAATTGTAAATTAATAAAACGGACAACGAAAGTGACTATGTGGATTTTCTATATGTATGGTAGGGTGAGCATTCCATTTGAGTTGTATTACGAACAACTAAAGTGGTAATCTTTAGAGCAAAAATGAATAAAATGAAATCAATTAAATACACAAAATGGCATACATAACTAACACATACTACATAACATTTCATAGAAAGAGAAAAGTAATATCGTTAAATAGGTACTTGTTCATCTATCAGTTCACTATAATAAACTTCTAATAATCATGATACAAAATTATAATAAACTGAGAACGTAAAAAATACTCCATCCCTACCACATTTATCTAACATACATATAGGAAACAATAATTAAGGGCGATCATAAACACGACGACAATAAGTCTAAACCTGTAAAACATTCACAGTTCATTTGCGTCAAGCAGACGCAGCTCGCTCACGTTAGAGCAAATCGTTCGGAAGTGAGTTTCGATTTAAGGTACATTACACACGAACGGCTGACGCGCTAACTTGCCAGATAAATCACTGACACGCTACACTGATAGTGGAATAGTAGATAACCGAAACAGAGAGGAATTAATTCGGAGGTAGAGTTGAGTTTTATATAAGTGAAAATGAAAATAAAAATTTATTAAAAGATTAATATTTATTATGCATTAAATTATTTCTTGTTAACAGATGTTTGTTTTATTCACAAAAATCTCCGCGTTCCAAACGCTCGTAGCCCACCGCCTCTTCCTTGCAAGTAAGCTTGGATTTTATAGACCACGCGGTGAACTAAATCAGTTGGAAAACGCCACGAGTGCATGTGGGAGCATAAATATGTTTGTAGAGCCTACGGCGGCTTGTTCCGGGTTATTTCTATGCAAATGCAATCGCGTTCAAGATTTAAGGCTCGTTCCTTATTACGCGGTTAGACAGCGGTTTAGTTGCAGATATGAATATTTTATTTGAAATAGTTTTATATTGTTGTTTATAATGTGTTTTAGATATAGTTAATCTGGTTCATTTTTATAGATAATTTCGTCTTCTGTTTCATATCTTTTGGATAGATTTCGAAGCCATAGTGGTTACTTTTGAGCCTAAAAGAAAATCAAGGCGATGCAAAAAACGCCCCGATTATTTTTTTTAATCAAGGACTTTAACATCACGATAATATGATTATGTATTTTCAATTTTTAACCGACTTCAAAAAAAAGGAGGAGGTTATCAATTCGGCCGGTATATTTTTTTTTTTTTTTTTTTTTTTTATGTATGTACACCGATTACTCCGAGGTTTCTGAACCGATTTACGTGATTCTTTTTTTGTTCGATGCGGAATGGTGTCGAATTGGTCCCATAAAAATTTTATTCGGATAGGCCCAATAGTTTTTATTTTATGAGCATTTTTGTCTGTATTTGTAAATGTTGCAAGTGCAAGTTTGAAGTCGGTTGTTTGTAACGCAGTTATCACTTGTACCTCCTTGTTGATTGATTTAACAAACAATCGATTTTGTATAAATTCTACAGCAAAATGAGTACCTCAAGATATTTAAAAACTACTTTATTTATATACTTAAGTATCAATGGTTAAACATAAGTACTGCCTATTCTTAAAAGTATGACGTCACGAACAATAACCACAAAAATAGCATTAGTCATTGTGGTGTAATTTCGCTCAGTTCCTAACAACGCACTTGAAGCAAAGAAACAAACAAAAGCACTATTTCACTTCAACAGTCCGAACTAAGCAGTGATTTATTGTGAAAACAATTAACATTTTACACCAGTGAATTATGTATTAAATACCATCAAACAAAAATCAATCCTAGCTGTTGTTATTAAGGTTCAAAATCAGTTACATGAATTCTAGTGAATTCTTGCTAAATTGTAAAATGGTAAACGAGGGACGTCCGCTGGGGACTCCGTGCTCAGCGTGAAATCAATTCAAAATATATGACATTAATGTAAATTTTAGAAATACCTCCGCATAATGAGGTGTCGCTATTTTTGTTGTTATTACTAGAAATTTTGTTTTGATAATATTTTATAGTTAAACATTACTGTGTTTAAAGCGTCCGTCTCTGATGAAAAAGTCAAGTTACAGACTAGATTGGTGTTGAATTTTTTTTTTTTATTTTACAATAATTATTTATCTACATAAGTACTACTTCAGTGGTAAAAAAAATACATTTTAAGTAAATCAGCGTGTCTTAGCAGTAGATAATATGTAATAAGCGGTTTATTTATTTATTGCATCAGATAAGTATCGCATACCCAAAAAATATTATAATACCTATATATGCATACAAGGCCTTTCGAAATTATCAATCAGAAGATATCTGCCACACAATCCGGATAAAGATATTTAATTACATTGCTCTATTATATACAAACACAAATAGTAAATCATTTTCCAGTTCATTTGCTTTAAACCCAACGCATACAAAAAACAATGAAATCTAGATAACACCCGACACTAATGAAAAACGTAACAATGTCCTACTTGAGTTTTCTACACGTCTATGCACGTGGCCTCTTCACACGGCCGCACTCAGCGAAGAGACACTTGTACCGGGCCACTCGTGTGAAGCCACCTTTATTATTTTAATGAATTGTTCAAATTGAATGCACCTAAGCATTAATGGGGGAACAGTTTTGAGTAATGCTAAAGTGTTGTCGCTTAATTTGTTTAAACCCCTTTTTATTATGAGATTATTTTTGCATACATGAATATCATACGTTAAAATAATTACTTATGTGTTTGTTAAATTGAGCTATTATAAAAACTACATGTTTATTTCTTTATACCTTTTTATTGTTTGCAATATTAGCTATTAAGAATCAATTTTTTCACACAAAGATCTGCAAAATAAAATACCTAACTATAAAGTTGTACAAATTATTATCTATACTAATATTATAAAGCTGAAGAGTTTGTTTGTTTGAACGTGCTAATCTCGGGAACTACTGGTACGATTTGAAAAATTCTTTCAGTTTTGGATAGCCCACTTATCGAGGAAGCCTATAAAAAGGAAGGCTATAATATTATAATATCATAACGCTAAGATCAACAGGAGCGGAGCACTGTCGGTAAAACCGCGGAGCACAGCTAGTAAACTATAATTGCTATAAACTAGACGAAAATGGCATTTTCTTTAACTATATAGAAAATTACAGATCAATATATTATTATCAATAAGTTATACGATAATTATTGTGATCAATGCTTTGGCCGGCCGCCAGGGCCATAGAAATCTTTTTTCCTATTACCATCTCAGATAATCATAACTTTGCTGATCAATAGCATGAAATTAATTCATTGGAAACGAGATTTGCAATTTAATATTTTTGTATAATATCTCAATACATTTTTATATTTATATCTTGTCTTTGATGTTGTTTAACGTATTGTAGGTGCATCTAATCAAGACTCATACAAATGGTTCCAATCTCACATATTATACTGATTTTCATTGACGATTTGAATAAATTGAGAAAAAATTGCAAAATCAATTTCTATTCGTCTTTTCATAAGATTGCGACTTCCCTGTCATGTATAAATCTTAAAACCGGTCATAGTTTCCAAACATTAAAATCGATTGAAACTCGTAATCGCTCTTTATTGTAGGTAATAATTTAGAATAAACGAAGCTTCCAAGCTTCAAAGTTCTGGAAAAGTGTACCAAAAATAAGATTTTACATAAAATAATATTCTATAAAGAAAATTGTTTATAAAGCACCCAGGAGTACCATAAAAAACAAGGGGATAAAATGTATATTTCCAGTAACATAATTCGCGGCATATTTTAATAAAGTCTCTCCCAAACTTGGGATTTATTTCATAAACACCTCCCTGAAAATCGTAGCACGTTAATATTATTATTACAACAGCAAGAAGCTCTTTTATGTATTTTGTCTTTACTAGCCTTTATTAGAGTAGATATTAAATAACAATCTTGAACATCATGACAAAGGACGCTTATAAAATAATAAAAAATGCAATTAATGTCGCTTGCTTTAGGGTGTATTAAAGTGTAACTTAACGAACTCTATATGAGTTTTTAAGTGCAATTGCAGCCTTTTAAATGCAGTTATTTTGTAGGCTCTTTTCTGCATACAATATGTGTTAATAAAATCTTGTCACCATTCATGTAAAAGATTAAACAGCATGAAATTTCTTGGCATAATTCATATAAAATATACCCAAAATGCCTGTAAATTTCGCATGCCCCAAATATAGTTCCTACCCAATTAGTCGGCTGAAGAAGTTTCTAAATATGTCCGAAGCGCTCAATCGTGAACGTACTTAGGTACAACCCGGTTACAATATCTGTAGACCTGGCGTCGATGACGTCACGTCGCGAACGCAACGAAATTGCTAACCGTACTGACACGCCGCGGGCGAGCGCGGGGAGGTAAAGGGGAACGGGAAGGGGCTCCGCCTTCCAGCGAGGTCCACAGATATTGTAAGTGAGTTGTATAACGCTACCAAATTGAATAGTATCATAATTTGTTAAGGGTAGACCCGGCGGGACCTCGTATCGTTAGGTAATACACGCAACCGCTGATTCGAATCCATCTTGAACCCCCCGGGTATTTCATTATTCATCAAAACTCAAACTCAAACTCAAACATTTATTTATTCAATTAAACTTCTTAAAGAAGCACTTTTGAAACGTCATTACATATTTTAAAATTTACCACCGATTCGGAAAGCAGTATCTACGGAGAAGAACCGGCAAGAAACTCCATAGTTGCTCTTTTAAATCATGTCAGTTTTACAATTTTACAAAATACATATTATGTAACATCATATATTATAATAACATGCCAAAGAACTGTCCTGTGGTTTTTACGCGACAACCCTCCATGGGTTTTTATCGTCCATATATTCCTGAATACTGTAGTACGCTCTCTGAACTAGTACATTTTTTATATAAGTTTTAAATTTAGAACTACTAAACTCTTTAATATTATGAGGAATTCTATTGTAAAAGCGTATACCTTGACCCATAAATGAATTTTTAACTTTAGCTAATCGGAAAAATGGCATTTCAATTCTATTTCTGTTCCTTGTGCCATAACAGTGTCTATCTCCTACTCTTGTGTGTAAGTCGGCGTTTTTGTGTACATGCAAAATATTATTAAATATATACTGTGATGGTACAGTAAGGATACCAGTATTCTTAAAGAGATCTCTTAGTGAGTCCCGAGCACGTAAATTATATATAGAACGAATGGCTCTTTTCTGTAAGATAAATATAGTTTCTATATCTGCTGCCCTGCCCCATAGTAGAATTCCATAGGACATAATACTATGAAAGTAGCTGAAATAAACCAATCTAGCTGTATCTTCATCGGTGAGATGCCTTACCTTTCGGACTGCATATGCTGCTGAACTGAGCTTACCTGCAGCGGTGTTGACATGGGCTCCCCACTGTAGTTTCTCGTCCAATGTTAACCCAAGAAATACAGTCGATTCTGTAGGGTGTAATACCTCCCCGTTCAAGGTAATATTTCTGCTTAACTTTTTAACGTTTGGTAGTAAAAATTCAACACAAGTTGTTTTTTTGGCATTTAATAATAAATTATTAGCAGTAAACCAGTCGGATATGTGTAAAAGAGCACTGTTCACTTCGTCAACATTTGGGTCATGCCTATCCACATTAAATATTAATGAGGTATCATCTGCAAACAGAACTATTTCACACCTATCCTGTAAATAATAAGGTAGATCATTGATATATACCAAGAACAAGAAGGGTCCTAAAATAGATCCCTGTGGAACACCAATGTTAATTGACGCACCGCTAGAACGTTCTCCATTAACAACTACAGTTTGTATCCTATCATGCAGGTATGAGGCTATGAGGTTCTGAGCTTGTCCTTTAATCCCATAGTGATTAAGTTTACGCAATAAAGTACAATGTTCAACGCAGTCAAATGCCTTGGAGAGGTCACAAAAAATCCCCAAAGCATTTTTTGAGTTTTCCCATGCCTTATATATATGTGTTAGTAGTGCAACTCCAGCATCTGTGGTTGAGCGCCCCTTTGTGAAACCAAACTGTTTGGTGTGCAGCAAATTATTAGATGCAAAGTGACTAGTCAATTGGTTTAATATTAACTTTTCGAATACCTTACTTAATGTTGGTAAAATCGAGATAGGTCTATAGTTGTTACAGTCTTCTTGATCGCCTTTCTTAAATAGAGGTATAACTTTACTAAGCTTTAATAAATTAGGAAATGTACCATAGTCACAACACTTATTAAATATAAAAGCTAAATTGTTCGCAATATTTTCTATTATATTATTAACTAAATTTACGGACATTCCCCAAAGATCACAAGTATTTTTTAAATTTAGTGTCTTAAAGGCTGTAACAATATCATTAGCAGTTACGTGTCGCAGTTCAAATAATGTGCTGCACGCCGCAACATGGTCCCTCAAAAAGGTCTCTGCAAGTGCTGAAGACGAATTTAAATTATTAGTAATGCTAGCAGGGACACTACTAAAGAAATCTTCAAATGCAAGCGCAACATCAGCATTTTTGTCAATAACCATGCCATTATTAACAAGTTTTATGGTATTACTTGATTTGCTTTTACCCATTTCACCATTAATAATAGACCAAACTGTTTTAACTTTATTATCGGAGTCGCGTATTTTATCTCTGATATACAAACGCTTCGCAGTAAAACAAACAATTTTAAAAGTTTTTGAGTAATTTCTAACATAACTAAGAAAAGATGGGTCTTTATTATATTGCTTCATACCATATAACTCATAAAGAACGATCCTACACCTATGTATGCTAGGTGTCGCCCATTTACTAAATGGTAAATCCTTGGTAATATTTAAAGATTTAACTTTAAATATTTTTTCAAATTCATTATGCACTAAATTAAAAAGATTTTTAAACATTTCACAAGGATTATTATGACAGGATTGATCATTCAGTACGGGCAGGTTTTTATTAATATTATCTCTAAATTTATTAATGCCTTTTTTAGTTATAGGCCTAACATTAATTCTTTTAAATTCAGGTAAACAATCCCATTCAAAAACTACTTTCTGGCCACAGTGATCCGAAGTGAGTGTATTGAGAATATTTTTCTCTAAACAGTTGCAGTCGCAGTATATATTATCAATATAATAATTATGTCAGCTTGTAAGTGACCAAGACTAGCTTATCCCGCGGCGTGGTTTGAGTTACGTAGGATATGTCTATTACGATTTTATTAAAGGTCATATCGATGCCTCTATAACAGTCGTAATTAAGATTTGAGATTGTATTTAACTTATTTTTATTTGGTTCCATATATCGAGATAATATAATATAATAATGATCTTCATCTTAAGAGAAACAGATTAATAAAACTAGGTGCGATAATAGAGTAAAAACATAGTTGTCAAATCTACAAAACTGTAGTTTTCAAAAGGAATTAAACAATACTAAATAAATAAAATACAAAAAATGCCACCATTACATAGCATCATTTTTCTTGAACCAAGAAGTAAAACTCCAAAAAATACGCACATTACAGCGAAAATATGAAGAAAATCAACATCAAAGATTGATATTACGAACATAATCTCAAGCATAAAGATCTTCTGACTGATTATTCCCTATGGGTATACGATTGGCATTCAAGACCAGACTGTAAGTAATACTTGCGTGTGCTCCTCTGGGAATAAGAAATATTGTATCTTTGATGAACTTGCCCTTAACCGACTGTGCAAAAGAAGTTTCATACAATGTATCTTATTTTTGGTAATTGTATAACCTAAATACATAATTATTATAACGTGATGCTGGTCATTTCGTCTGTCGTTATATTATAGTTAAGTAAAGATGGAACGGGCTGCAGAAGATATCATGCTGTCATATGTTGCAAATTCCATAAGGGTGGTTCGTGTCCCAGCAGGGGGAACGTAATGGGCTGATGATGATGTTTAGCAAAATTACTATGTGATGTTTATAAATATACAAATGTGTTGGATAAGTACTATACTATGTATAACATCCTTATGGTATTTCAAATGTGATTATCAGAAAGATGGATAAATAGACAAACAAATTTAAAATACATAGATAGACTATAGTTATATAAAACTCATCAGTTACTATTTAGCCTTTTATTTTATTTTAACCTTTTACCAAGTATTTGAATACTCTTCGTCTAGTTATTAATAATGAAGTAGGCATAGTAATATCATCAACCGTCTGTTCCGAACATTCTAGTGTGTACAAGCATTTTTGAAAGTTATTTAGAAGTTGAGAGTCAAAAGCGTAACTAAATTATACACGTCGGCGGCACAGAGAGGTCCACTTTACTAATTTTTAAACCCTACAGTTGTCAACTCTTCAACCCACTGTTTAAATTTACTCCAAATTTGAGCAATTTTATTAAATCCTACATAATAATTAACTAAAAAACTAAAAAACATGCTTTAATGATACATAGAGTATAAAAAATGCTTTTTCATATTTATTATTTTTATTATTCAGGATAATAAGATAAACTAATGAAATTATTTTATTGTGACCGGATTTTTATAAGTGTAAAAAATTTAAATTAAATCTATTCTTCAAAAGCGGGTCAAAATCGAGTCTAAAGAATCGGTAACATACAAACATATTATAGGTGAAGCTTACAGCGTGTTCAAAAGAGCACTAGCCACTCGTAAAGTTACATTGAAGAATTGTAAATTGCAAAATCAATAACATCACATATTCAGGGGGAGATGGACATCTAACATTAATGACGTCATTTGAAGTCTGCGAGATGCCGAGTAATGTTTGATGGTCCATAGAAGATAGTGAGGGAGTCTCTAATGGGAAAATTATACACTTTCCACTTTTCATAAAGCCGAAACTCGGTTTTTTGCCGGAATATTACTGAGATGTAAATCAGGATATTATGCTACATGACTGTTAGGATTTGCGGGTAGATCTATTTTTTGATATTACCTTTTCGGTTGAATAATATTGTGCGAAATGAATTGTCTTTGTGAAGTTTAGTATGAGATGGTTGATTATACATGAATTAAATGCCAATATAACTATGATTTAATTTCTTTTGAAAGTCTTTCTCTAAGCAATATTATGTGAATGTTAAAATATGGTCATAAAATTGTATGTATGTTGTATGGCTGCATTTGCTACGAAGTGTCACAATGTGATACGGTGTGACTACGCGCGCGTATTTTTGTGCTACGGTGCTACGTGTGTGCTACAAATAATTATCTTTGAATCATAAACGGAATTTAATATTACAAACATAACACGCCATTTTTTCTTACCATTTTAAGGCTTATTATCATTTTAATAAATGAATGATATACTTACACACGTCTTTAATTATTACAGTGTTTTTTTTTTGTACAATAGGGGAGCGGTTGGCCACAATCTCGCCTGATGGTAAGCTGAGATGTGGCCTAAGATGGAGCGCGCTTCCCTAAAATGTACCTGTTCACTCTCCTCTTGAAGACCTCCAAATTGTACTCGTCGGGGAACACAGATTCAGGAAGCATGTTCCAGTCCCTAGCGGTGTAAATAACTAATGTTATCCTTGCATACTCTTACTTCAGTATAATGAAAAAGTCTCCGTTCAAAATATTCAACTACGTAATTAAATTCATTACAAATAAATTACAAACATCTGTCTTTTTATCTAAGAAACATTTACGCCATTAAAACCGCAGAATATAAAGCGCGCCGTTAAGGATGTTATCATGGACAAACAAACAGACTCATTTGCAAACCACTCCGGAGCATTCGCTTACATTAACGAAATAAATTAATTTTAATTCAAATTAGCAATTCTAAACGGTAAATGAATTCTATTTAAATAAGTATAATTCTAAGTGTTTCTAATGTTTGCGTTCTTAATTGAAAAATTATCTTAATCTTCAGTTTGGAGATTTCTTTTTAAATTTTATGTTTATGTGTTTTTAACGCTTGAAAAGTTGTTATAATGTTATTTCTTTTTAGCGGGTGAACATTGCTTTGAATCAAACAACTGATTAAAGTGTGGTTTAGTATCGATTTCTTCTATCTTAGCACACAAGAAATGAATAAGTTTAGTGCCGAGGAAGATCAACGAGTTCATTAAAACTTCAAAATTTATTTATAAACCTGGGAATCTATTGATAGGACGTAGTCACTTAGTAAAAGCATTGTGTACGGAAATACTTCAAATGTTAATAAATATATTACTCCAATAAAAAAGCCTTATTGCTTACCATATATCATAAACCCAAATCAAGCATAAGCAAATAAGCAATACTGTATACATAGCTAGTTACTTCAATTTGTTGCCAAAGTACGCAAATCTAATCTCCAATCTTGCACAAAGGCCCGAGCCTATCCGAATTTTGGTTAAGTATAACGTAACATACGCCTGATATACATACATATATATTTATTCGTAGTCAGTTAAATCGAGCGTAGTTTCCCGTATAACATAACACTAAAAGTTTGAAGGATATTTAGAAGAGACGACACGATGTGGGGATTAAATGCGGGTACGATATTTTGTCGTGAATGCTACGTGAGTTATGCTACGCAATATCGTATAGCATTTATACACAATCGTCTACGCAAAATGCATCATTTATCTATCTTAGGTAAATAAGCTGTTTATTTGTTTTCTTAGCTTCTTAAGACTGTGATATTTAAATAGATGACAGTCATTTTGAAAATATACAATGAGTACCTATTGTGAAGTGATATTATTGTCAGAACACAATCTTTAAAAAAAATTACTAATAATAATTTTTGGTGAGCTATTCGAACCCTTTCCTACCCTTTTAAGTTATTCTAACTTACCACAAAAATTAAACATCGCTATGCTATACTTATACATAAAAATTATCGTCTGGACAAATCGAATCGTAACCTATAAACGCACTTTGCTTGAAGTCTGCGTAATGAGGTGTAAAACCCTTTGTTTAGTGAACTAGTTAGCGAGTCCATATCCGTACTGGCCCGTAATGTTCCCGGACGGTAACGCAGTTATGGTGTGAACAAGCCTTTATATGATGTTTATCGGGGATCTAGACTTGATTCAGTTTGGTTGTATAGGTTTCCTTGTTAGGTACTCAATTAATGTTTTTGGAATTTGAAATTGCTCTTTGTATGATGTTTATCTATTTCCGTGTAGGACGATGTGCAAGAAGATGGTCAGATGACTTCATCAATGTGGCAGGGAAACCCTGGATGCAGGCTGTTGCTGGTGATCGGCCATTGTCATTCTTAAATTCAAGTCAGTTTCTTATAAGGCTCGAAGTAAAATAATAAAAATAAAGCTGTCCGTGTCAATGCTTCCTACAAAATATTCTAAATAAATCCGAATTTTACCCGGTTTAAAGTGTTAATTTCTTAAACAAGGAACAGTGTCGTTCTGCAAACACTCTCGAATGTCTTGCACACAGATCACAGAAACTAAAGGGAGATATGGTTAGGGGGCGGGGCCGGTGTCGCAGCAATATGTACAAAAATGGAACACATGCTGTTTGTTGCATTCAGTTTACGTTCGACCGTCGGCCGGGTATTATTTGACAATGCCGTGTTGTTCCGTTAAAGTTTGTAAAAACCGAAGTGGAACCAGCAACTTTAAGTCAAATGGAATCACATACCATCGGTAAGTACTGAAAATTATACGATTTTCTTACTAAAATTTCAAAAACAATATTACGTAGAGTGATTTCTTGGTTTCTGATCTAAATGTGTAATGTATGATGTAAATAGTTTACAATGCTTCTTCTGTACGTGACTCTATTCAAACGCGGAGTTCGAATACCGCAGTGTATAATGAACATACTAAAGCATTCGATCGTGTAGTACGGCCGCTGCTCGCGGTCGTTAGTTGAGGATGCGCGTCGAGTGTGTCCATGTCGATAAGATTCGGATTTTTTATCGTATTATGTATTATTTTACTACCTTATTTTTATATCATAATGTATTACTATTAGCTTAATATCTGATTGTATTATTATTATTTGATAGGTACTCGAGCAATAATTTTATAGTAATTTTATACATGGATTAAAAAAAGAAGTCACTTATTTCATACTTATATTACTTTACAATAAGTCAATAGGCAATGCTTTATGTACTTCATCACCATGAATGCTACCATCAAGGTGTCCATTTCTATTTTCTACCTAGTTACTGTATTGCCTATAAATTGTTTTAATTTTAACGTTTCTCATTTTATCGACAAGCAATCCCTCTCGTAAACGCATATCTTGCGGCTGTGTGGTGCTGTATACGTACGTCACTTACAATCTAGTGTGCGAACGAATAGTCGCTCTCAAATTTTTGTGTGATGACACGCACACAACGCGAAGTATTGTTTTTATTTTGTTTACTGTTGTGTGCGTAAATTTGTTATGAGACACCAGGTTTCGTACTCAGCGCAAGCGATTGGCATCTCTCTAGATCTCTATGGTCTTGCACTATAAATAAAAGCGTAAACAACCAAACTACCCAACCGTCAGAAACTTGACAAAACGCAAACTGCAAACCAATTTGTTCTACAAAATTGAACTCTAACACTAACAAAATAAAGGTCACGACAATCGCATGCTGTAAATAAGTCGTGTTCAATATTTCATAGAAATGTCTTTGACTAAAGTTAGTTTCATCCAATAGTTTCGAAACACAGGCGAGAGTTCACAAGACCATTAAAATGGAACTTTTTTACGTCTTTCTAAGTTTATTTTAGTTGTATTGTTTCTATTGTTGAATGTTTCGCTCGGTTTATCTTTAGCATTATGATGGTTGTATGATAAAAAGTTAAATTTTATATATTTTGTTCTAAGAAACTATATTTTTGAAATTCATGATCAAGCTTCTGTGTCCTACTATTCTGATATTTTTTGTTAAACTCTAACAAAAATTAAATCCAGTGCCTGAAGGGTAAAGGAATGTATTACTTTCTTTGTCCATTCTTTGAAGATTACGAAAAAATCGTATTTAATATTCATTACTACACTATAAAGTATAAACCTTTCATCATGATTTAATAAGCTACAGAATATTTTCATTAATAATTATAGAAAATTCAATAAATGGTTTCACTAAAAATATTTTAAGTAATATTGCCTTGTTTTAAGCAAGAATATTGACCTGACTCTAGCAAAGATGTTATATTCGCCTCTTCCACTGTATATCATGTTATGGAGAGTGCTTTAAAATGCACGTAAAACGAAATATCACCTTTCGTAACCATTTCGTTGGCAATATTTGATATTTGGTCGCTTTTAGCAGGTGTAAAACAAATGAAATTGGAAGAAAATGAAGCATTGAGTTTCAAATTCGTAAGGGACATGAAAATGTTTCGAATAGTACTATTATGAAGAATGTTAATTAATTTTCACAATTATTAAAATATATTGCATGATGTTCTTATTAAATTGAAGATAATTATAACAATAATAATTAAATCACACAATGACTTACAAAATCCATCAAGACCCTTTGGTCTTATTATATTTTCCAATTTATATTTTCCAATATTATAATATCCTAACACTATATGTTATACTAACTGTGCCCCGCGGTTATACTATTGGTCTCAGCGCGATGATATATAGCCTATAACCTTCCTCGATAAATGGACTATCGAACAGTGAAATAATTTTTCAAATCGGGCCCTTGGTTCCTTAGATCAACGCTTTCAAGCAAACAAGCTCTTCACCTTTTTAATATTAAGTACAGATTCAAAAAGTTTACAGTAACAAACATATTTCTCAGTTCATCCCAACGTAATATCAAGCAACCATTCAAGAGTGTACCTCTGCCGCTAAAGAAAAATACAAGCAAAGAAAAACATTTAAATATAACCGTGATGCTATGCGCAATAGAAAAATATATTCACACTGAAGTGACACCAAAGAGACAATACTTTGTGGCCGCCGTTGCATTAGTTCTTTGAAAATGCAAGGGAATTTAAAAATTTCTGCTCCAGAAATTTCCTACGCTTTATTTTGTGATGTGGAAATGTTTTAGTGTCGGGGCCTTGTAAACTGCGAGAAAATAATGCAGATGTATTTTATTTTATTTGAGAAGGTATTGATATTGGAAGAAGATGTTGGTCTGTGTTGTTGTTTGTTTTGTTAATAGAATAGAGATTTAATTGTTTCAACCAATTTATGATGGCTCTTCAAGCGAAGAGTGAACCGGTACCTACTAGAGAAGCGCGTACCATCTTAGACCGCATCTTAGCTATCCATCAGGCGAGATTGTGGTCAAGCGCTTCCCTATCTAGAGTAAAAAAAAAAAGATACTTTGTAAACTTAATAGTTGTAAATAATCATAGTTAAAGTTTTTCAAAAAGCTGAAGTAAGGTCATCATTTGTTCTAGTATACGGACAAATCCACGGTTAATTAAAAACTAAAATACTTACTTACTACTTAGAAAATAAAGCTTCTAAGATCCACATAGTTCCTTCTCCCGGGGATTTCGGTGGTGAAATCTATCGCATGACCTTTCTTAGCTCTCAAACTATTTGTGTACCAAATTTCATATCAATCGGTTCAGTGGTTGAGGCGTGAAGAGGAGACAATCAGAGTAACGTCGCAGACGATTCGTATCTATATTATTAGTAGGGATTACAGTAATATGTAGTAGGATTATCTTTTCCGATTATAAAGCTTTTCATAATGCACTATTTTAATCCTAGATTTTAATTAATAAATGGTGATTCGATATCGTTGTTAAAATATTAATTATCTGTACTCCTTTGAGAGAACCATCGGTAACTATTAAAGGTTCGTGATTTTATACGAATACTAGCTTTCCGCCCGCGGCTTCTCTCGCGTTTTCAAAGAAAAACCCGCATAGTTCATATAGGATAAAACCTATCCTATGTGTTAATCCAAGTTACCCTCTATATGTGTGCTAAATTTCATTGTAATCGGTTCAGTAGTATTTGCGTGAAAGAGTAAAAAACACACACATACACATCCTCACAAACTTTCACATTTATAATATTGTTATAATTATATTTATTATAGATATTATATTAAGTAGGATTGTTATTGAAACTTTGATTGAACCATGGGAATACTAGTTGTAAGTAATGAAGTTGTTATGATTATACTGGGATTACAGATACCATAAACATAGTTTCTTTGATTATTTACTCTAATCAAATCAATAGTTACTTGCTTATTACTTTATATAGTTGATAGAAATATAATACATGTTCTACAGATATTTTTTCACTTTAAACAACAGTGAAATAAATTTATTTTTGTTGAAATTTTATAAAAACTGAAAGATAGCATTTTTTTTTTATTTATTTGAACGAACCTCATTCTGAATAAATACTTATCTATTCAAAATGTTCCATGAATAATAAAAGTCTTTTGATGTATTTCAAGGAAGAAGTAAGAAAAAAAAATAATTTTGCTTTATTTACGTAAAAATTATTTGTCTTTTTTCTTCCAAAGTTGCTTCCAAGTAAATCGCCGTAGAACCTCTTAACCAAAACTATTCCTAGAAATTCAGTTTTCTAGAATTTTCTAAACTTCGCAAGTTTCCGATCTACACATCCGAAACTAACTTTTCACTCCGACTGTACGTAGAAGTTTTCGTCGGCGCCATTTTATTACAAACTAGCTGCGCTCCGCGGTTTCACCCGTATTACTTCACTCCTGTTGGTCTTAGCGTGATGATATATAGCCTATAGCCTTCCTCGATAAATGGGCTATCTAACATCGAAATAAATTTTCAAATCGGACCAGTAGTTTCTGAGATTAGCGCGTTCAAACAAACAAACTCTTTAGCTTTATAATATTATAGTCTAAGATTATAGTATAGATTCGAGGTTTGGATAAACGGGAAATATGGATCGATTAACCCTTTTCTGAACTATTCCAATTAGTATTAAGTATATGATACGTGGGAGTTATCAAACGTTTTCCAAAAATAGTTCAACTTTCCTTGTATGGAAAACCGCTAATTTGATGTAATATGAAAAGAGATATTTATAGAAATCCATATTTAACACAGAATTCAAAGAATACAGGAGCTTGTAAACAGATGTTTTATTAAAAATAAGTTCTTGGAATTTAATAACATTATAATATTAGATGTAGGTATTCTATGCATAATCCAAAACAGCACGTAATACTTTACCATAACCACGTTTATCATGAGCTAAGTTAACGAAATTTAACAATCTCTATTAAAAGTCACTTTTTTCCTAATAACGTGTAACAAACAAGGGCATTTTATATTTTCGGGTCTGTTTTTATAATCTTTGTCCGATGATGCCACCTTAATATTTTTTATTTTTATGTAAATATTGAATTTCTCCTCAATAATAGCTGTTAATAGTAGTCAATAATAGTTTTTAATTTCGGCACCAACGTGCCTTCTATTTTTTAAGTTTGACCTAAATAATACGATAACTAAATAAGTGGTACTATAATAATGTATTTTATCATAGACTAAAATTGAACAGTATCAAGTAAAAAGGTAATTTAATTAAATATCTCAATATTTAGGCGGGAAAGGAAGACGAATTTATTAGTTCATAAATGAAAATTCTTTTCGAGCCAGTCTTGTTAATAGAAAATGCTTGAGCACGTAATTAAATTACTTAAGTTTGTTACAAAATATATAATTTTTGGGGCTTTATAAAGATCACATTGTAAAATACGAATTTTCTACAAGTTATTTGAAGTTAAAATTATTAGATTTCTTAAAATTTCTGAAACAAAGAGTAATTTTTATAAGTCATTGAATTTAGAATATTAGAAATTTTCGCAAACGTTTCAAGTATAAAAGATATATTTTCATCATATTTCTAATGATTCATTCCATTTAAACAATTTATTTTATTTTCATGTTAAAAAACTTTCAGTACAGTGAAATTTTTATTTTATAAAATATGCTGCACTGAAATAGGCAATGACATCTTCAATAAATATACCGAAGCTAAATTTATTACTTATGATTAGCCAAACAGACCCCTTGCTTTTACTGTTTATTTTACAGTTTTAAAAGTGATTGTAATAAATAAATATTTCAGGACAATTTCCACACACGATCTGATCCCATACTAAGCTTTCGCTTGTGTTATGAACATCAAATGGGTGATAAACATACATATATAATTTTAAATAAATACTCGAATAAGTATTTATTTAAAATGTTAATTATCTGAATAGATAATTAACACCCAGACACAGAGCAAACATCTTCAAACAAATATTTGCCCCGGGTGGGAATCGAACCCACGACCTCTGGCTTGGAAGGCAGGGTCACTACCAACCAAGCCAAACGGTCAGTCAAAACTAATGCTTTAACATTTTTTTTACTTCTTTTTTTATTGTAAATAGGGAAGCGCTTGACCACAATCTCGCCTGATGGTAAGCTGAGTTGTGGTCTAAGATGGAACACGGTTCCCTAGAAGGATGGTGTTCACTCTACGCTTGAAGACCCCCATATTTTACTCGTCGGGGAACACAGATACAGGAAGCATGTTCCAGTCCCTCGCGATTCGGATAAAGAATGTGGAATCAAACCGCTTAGTCCGGGTACATGGAACGTCCACCATATATTATGGCGATGCCAAGAATCTGTGCGCCTCGACGATCGATGGAAGAAGGGCTTTATATCTTGAAAAAGTCTCTCAACATTATAAAGGTAGCATAGACTATAGAACAAAAGCTCTGAAGATAACAAGCGTATAATTACAGCCCATAAACTATGATAATAGGAAACTAAATGAAGCTGATATGCATATTTTCTCGTGTTCATTGTGAAATATGATGCCCGGATTAGACGGTTTACCTTGGTAATTCTGGGTATGGCTTTATCTAATAGTGTGTTTATGCTATTTATTTATAATTTAATATTTCCCTTGATGACATATGTTAAAATGTACGATTTTGTTATTTCTTTTGTAATAAAAATATATCTAGAGCTTACAAGTTACAGCATAAAAATAATCGAAATTGCTATTGAACAGACTTTGGTACCACTGTCCATACATAATATACACACATCAACAAAGTCTAGGGATATTTTGTATTGTACGAATACCGTATATTCGTCTATTTTATAATCGCCGTTATATAGTGGTACATGGATTTTATTAATTTATGTTTCAAAAGTGTTTGTGAAGTGATAATAGTTTTAATAAGTAAGTAAATATATGTATGTAAACAAATTTTAATCGACCAAGTCCAGCCCCTCAGATATTTTTAATGTATGTAATTCAATAAATATAATATATTAAAGAAGATCTATAATCTAGACGGAATTATCACACAATGAAAAGCTTCAATATCGAAACCATAGCATAACGTCTTGTACCCTGTACCGACCCGTTATAATAATTCATACTGAACCTATAAATTTAATGCTCCATGATTTATATCAAAATTATTACTCGAACTTCTGAAAATATTCTCGAATATTCTGTACTTCGTTTCTGTATATTTTACAGTACTTTACAATTCCATGTTTCTATTGAAATTTAAAACTGCTGTTTTTGAAATACAATACCGTTAATCTTGTGCGGAAAATGTTTTATTTATTTTTAAAGGTTGGAAGTTTTATCTAGTGTGAATAACATTATATTACACTAGCTTACCGCCCGCGGCTTCGCCCGCTTTGTCTAAAACCTAATAAATTATATACTAAAACCTTCCTCTTGAATTACTCTATCTATTAAAAAAACCGCATCAAAATCTGTTGCGTAGTTTGAAAGATTTAAGCATACAAAGGAAAGCGACTTTGTTTTATACTATGTAGTGATTATAATACTTATAATATATTTATAATTATAATACATTACATTATAATAACATTATAATAATAGCACTATTGACGATGGAATAATAAGGAACAATCTTTATATTCGATATCGATTTTTTTTACAAACATCTGTATACAAATATTGAATTGTGCTGTGCTCTTACTTTTCTTTAAGCCGCAAAAAGGGCGTGTGTTCCGAGCACACGTGTCAGAAGTGAAACTTTTTGGCAAAGATACCAAAATCGTCGCCTTACTCCATGACGTGACGGTATTGCCATGACGTGAGCTTGAAATTTTTCTCTCAATGCGCCTATAGAAGTTTCACTTCAAAACACTCTCATTAGCAATTGCTTTGTTGGGACATGAGTACTATAACTGAAGATAGTATGAAAAATTCGTGCTTAAATATTCCTCGCTAGCTTGTTTTAAAATATACATAAAATCTGATGCAAAACCGCGAAACTGATTTCTTTCAAAGGCTTTTTCCCATTCACAGTAGTCTAAAAGTAAACTAAAACCAACTAATATATCATGTGACCAAAGAAAACTCATTTCACATTCAAAAACATTGATGACATTTTCAATAAAATCCGCCTTTGATATTTTTTGAAATTCAACTTGAAAATTATAAAATATCTCGAAAATACGACGTGTATTTGATGAAAAGCGTTATAAAGATTTTTTAGCTTTCAAAATCAAAGGATGACGTTATGCTATAAAATGTTTATGAATACAAAATATGTGGTTTTATTAAGAGCTCGGCAGTTGTGTAGTCCTCTTGAAAATATTAAAATGATTTCGTCATAAATGAACGTTTTAATTACGGTGTCTAGGTCACGTGTGTTCCTTTATATAGATAAATAATATAATGCTGTTTTAATACCTGTATTAACTAGCTAGAGCACGCGGCTTTGCGTTTTCCCCTATAAATAGAAGCGTACGTGCTCATCTGGACTACATTAATTATTACACCAGGAACCAATAATATCGATCAGCCTTTTTTAAATTTTCACGTTTAAAATATTAGTTAGAACAAGATTTTTGTCGTGTAGAGTAGGACTATAAATTTTGACATTTAAATGCTTTTATGAGAAATTTTTGAAGAATAGAAAAAAATTCAGGCTCAACTTATGAGCTTTTCTTCTTTTCTTTTTATTTGTAAAATTATGGCTGTCAGATGATTTTTTTACATATTAAATTCTAAGAAAGTTATTTCAAAATCTTTCTTCATAATAATATTATATATAGCAGAGCAACAAAAAGGGGAAAAACGATTTTAAAAATAAATGGCACGTGGAACCTTTCGCCAGTCCGTGTTTTTGATCAGTTAAGCCTTCAAAGGCGTCTTTACATAATGTTTTTATAAATATTATTTCTTAACTGAATATATTATTCACTGTTAAGATATAAGTAAAAATATATTTCGAGATTTACCTAAGAATTAAATGTATTAGGGCCACGTAGGTGGTGAAGATTTATAGATACTTAGATTAAGAAATCAAAATTTATAATAAGCTACTAATTCCACATAACTTAATAATTAACTGTATTAAGATTAATATTAAGATAACATGGACAAATCTGGATATTTTTGACAAGACTTCGAAGTGGTACTATCGCACGCAGGAACTTCATAATTTATTGAAATTGATATTTTTTGGTTTTATGGCATTCAAAAATTTATATTCATAATTTATTTCTAATTGACGGTGAACTATTAATGACGTATTAACCTTATTTTTTACGTATCTAAGATTAAATTTTCAATTTAAAAGTAATCTTAAAACCTCGTAGCAGCAGCCCTTAATCAGAAAAAAGAACATTCAAATTATCAATCACCGTTTCAATTAGAAGCAAAAAAAAAACAGTTTAAAATCACCCCAAATATCATCCTAAATACGGGAGATTACGGGCCATTTATAAATCCCCTAATTCATGATTCCTGTGTCCGTTAGGGCTGACCACAGCATGATAAATGAAGGTACATTTGGACCCCTATTTCATTACCATTAATTATTCCTAATACATCTGTTGCTAAGTTATTTACATAAGAAATGCTCCTGTTTCACGGGTATTGAGTAATGGTGTTATCTATCTTGCTATTTTTTTGTATATTTTGACAGTGTAGTTTGAGGTTTTTTCCGTCATTAATTTCTTCTATTTGAGATTCTAACACAATTAAAAATATTTTATATGAAAAAAAAAAACCGTCAAGACGGCTTTTCAAATTAATTCAAACTTCTTTCAAAACTTAGGGATCAAGAATACCTTAAATAATTAGGCACCGCAGTCTAAACCTTTATATTGGTCCAGATTTTATTCGCAGCGCATAGTATAAATACCCAAAAATTAAGCCTGAATACAGACACAGATATTCTAAAAATAATAAGCAACGATTTCAGTTTCTCATTTCACTGAACAAACCGTGAAATAATGTCCCCGGCAGCCTGAGTCGTCTTCATCTGAGTCGATTGCTCAATTTATCAATAGAACTCTTGGCCAAAGAATATTAGGTGATAAAGGTACAGATATTTGACGTAAAAACTTAGAAAAGAAGAGAGACAAAAATAAAAAAATGTTCTTTATTATGTAGCTACTTAATACAATTTTATTATTTTACAAGCATTCAACAATTTCGAACAGGTATTTCAGATTTGTCTAATCCAGCCAATACTACCTACACATATGGCAATGAAGTTTTCGTTCACTTAAGAAATACACATCTGAAATATTTCAAAAGCATTTGTACTGTAAAATTCACTTATACAAGAGAAAGCATGTTATATTCGTTAGCCTCTCACTTTTTTCTATTGTGCATTGTCTAAGATTCTCGATTACAGGTCTTCTACTATCCACATAAATGAGGTCTTACAAATATTACATTATGGAACATCTGTATCAATTAATCTATGACGCAACGCCGACCGTCAATTTATTTGAAGCGGATAGCAAGTGGCTGTATCACTTACGTAAGATTCGAGTTCGCGTGAATGTACCGCCTGGGGTCACGTTGTTAAGCCACCGTATAGAGATCACTAGCGACCACCAGTGTATGATGAGCTCTGTAAGATCATTCTGGAACAATCTAGAACGATTCATCTCGTGCCTTTGTTGGATTGACCGGTCTGACGATTTCTGTTTCAGAATGGTCGCGGCATTGCGACTGTAAAGATCTGTTTTTGACTCTTACTGACGTTAATACAAACGTCAACTCTATGTAGAACTGTAGATATGGACTGTTTTGTCTTATTGACACTGTTTAGCTTATTTGCAGTTTAACTAACGAATACAGGTATGAACGTAAAAAGTGAGTTACACCAGTGTAAGAAGATTAAGTGTTACAAGATTGTTCTACAACAGTTAAGAGCGTCTTAGTAAGAGATTCATCTCGCTCCTTTGTTGGATTGACTGGTCTGACGAGTTGTAGGGTTTATAGTGGTCTGGTTATCAAAGTTAATATAGAAAATTTTAAAGAATAGGAAAATTTTGATCACGAGGCAGGATCCCTTCTTTAAGAATTTCAATTAAAAAGCATTTGATTGCTATAAAACTTAATACCAAACAGTATATGCTTAAATAGATTAGTTAGGTTACCAGGAACATTATCAGCAAGCGATGAAACGGGCTTTTAATCTTTCAATTAATAATAAAAGCTCTTTCATTCCATTCTCATGGGACTTGAAAAAGCATAGATTATGAGGTCTTGACCTAAATTCTGTAAAAAAATTTGTACAGTAAAATTCTTCTCGAATATTTTTTATTACGCCGTCCAATAAAACGCAGACAAAAGAACCAGTAAAATATTTATTTGAACCGGAAAGACAAATGTATCACGTATAGCATTGTCCGAAAAAAACAAGTAACTAGTTCTTTTAAAGTACATTGCTCATCCCGTACGACACTTCTTAATTCATAGTCTTACGAAACCAGCAATGTATGTCGTATAGTTTTAAAATACGCTTGGACAGTGGTCATTTCATTGTACGATATTGCCCTAGGTCACGTTGGCATGGATACTAGGTCTACACTTAGGTTTTTTATATCCCCGATATATTGCAGTTTAAAATTGCTCTCGATTCGTCTTAGTGTTCAAGTATTTATTCAGTGGACTAGGTTTATTGGAAGCTTGTGTTGGAAATGTACTTTTAGTGTGTTTTAGATGTTTTTAAATGAGCTCACTTTGATCTAGTATGTGATATTAATCGGTTCTTAATATTTATTATGAAATGCAAAGTAAATAGAAATAAACTTTGCACCATTATTGTTTGACGCTTCCCTTAAAATTGAAGTAGTGATTAACTATATTTTAATTTCTTCGATATTAATGTATGAATATCATAAATCATATTTTGATTATTTTTTATAAAGCAAGGCCTTAGAACTCAGCCGCAGTATTTATCACAAAATTCACGGAATTGTGTATGTGTACTTAAAATATATATTCCTTATATATTCAAACTGCAAATCAAATATTTGGCATTCCCTGTCGTTTGATATTGTTTCATTTATTTTATTATCAATAAATGCAATAAACAAAATTCACAATACATTACAAGTTATTAATGTCTATTGTACTGAGAATAAAATACAGTAGCATTAGCTAATCCCTTACATTATCCACAACATCCACACATTCATATTTCTAACAAAGATTGACAAAGTATCCGCATAAACTTCCATTATTAATGTACATTGAAAAGATGTCCCATCGTAGAAAAACGTCAACAAAACTCCTTTGTAAGTAACAAAGTATGGAAAGTAACAAAGTATTGAAAGTGAACGCTAGTCCCGGACAAAAGCCGGATAATCCGGGACACACATCCGGGCATGGATGTGGAAATGATAATAATATGCGTCCTGTCCGTCCGGTGAAAGACGTTATGATATTGACCGGTTTGAAGCCACAAAGTGTACTTTTTTGTGCGTGGCGGTAGTTATAGCGATTTGTCATGTCATATATAATATGGTACTTTCTTCTTCGTTTATGATATTAATTATTATATAGGTTTAATTAGGTGATCAGTCATCCGTGCACTGCTAGACCGAAATATTCAAGACACTCTTCAAAAGTTAATAAGTCTCATCACAATTGTCTTTGGGATCTATGGTTCTACGCATTAATTTCTTACGAATTTATAATCATCATCATCTACAATAAAGTTTTTGTATAAAGATAATGGCCATGACTCTACGTCGCCTAAAATTATATTTTCATAATAAACGAAAATTATTTATTTTACCAGTAATTCACTACCACTTCATTGAAGCAGTACCCGCAAGGCATAAGTCGAGGTTGGTTTCATTCAGGCAATATTTAACTATAATATATACTCAACTATATCCATGTTAAACTTCATCAAAATCAGTATAGGCGGGAAAACGCAACAAACAAACAGATTCACATTTTATATTTTTATTATTCTCGCTTACACTAAGGCCGCATTTGATATAACTAAAAACCATGTTCGGTGTACTCTGGATTATAACAACAAACGACACAAATAATACGCAGAATTTTTATTTTGAAATTCAGTTTTATACTGTATTTTTTCTCAATATTTTTAGAAGTTACTATCGCAAATGAAATATTTATTTAGAGGTACATTTACATTTAATGGATTTCAGTGATTTTATTATAACCTTAGTTTAATAGAGTAGGAAACTTGAGAAATTATTATTCCAAAAATATCAGATAAAAATTAACCTCCAGTTATATAAAACTACGTTTGATTAAGGTCAAAAATTTGATAATAATAAGCTACATAAATTTCCTCTAATAAAAAGTGTTAACTCTTTTGATTAAACAATAATTAAAAGATCCCTAACCTTTGTCGAAATAGAAAACAACACCAAAAATATACGATCGTTTCGTACCTTTAAAATAAATGTGTTTTCTTTCCCCTTTTCATTAAAAAACAGACAACGCTCCATTTTATTTATATTGTCGTTTCTTATTTATCGCATTTAAGTTAAATCTCGGCAAAAGACAATCGCAAATGATCTGTGAAATTGGAAATCTTGAGAATTGATTTTTATCGAAACGTTGATTCTGAAAATCAAATCTGTTTCGTTCACTAGAATGTTCTATAAACATTATTTATTCATAGGAATTATCTGAAGACTGTATTGTTATTATAGAGAAATCTACTAGAAGATAGAATAGATTGAACATCATTATATATGTTACAGTCAAAACCCTGAACCAGTCAATATCCTTATTGACGGTTATAAAGGTTATTTACTAAGGGCGTCGGTTAATATCCTTATTGACTGATTTTATCTGATAAAATCAGTTAATAAGGATATTGACCGACATCCTTAGTCAATAACCTTATTAACTGATTTAAAGAGCAGACATTCAGTCAATATAGGTTTTAACCAACGTACTGAATAGATTTTAACACTTAAATCTTTCTGTAATGGGCAAGTAAAACAATAACAAGTGGCTTCTCAAATTCTTACGTTTATGCCCAATTTTCAACAAACAACGACCTCTTTCGACAGTTTAACATTCTGTAATGACAGAATTTCCCTAAAAACCCGGTTATAACCAACCAATTTTCAACAAAACACACATTGTTAATATTCCAAATCTGTGAGAGTAAAGACATTAAATTTTAAATTAAAATTCCACTCGATCGACAAAGAAGGAACTAACAAAGAACAGAAAAATGAATAGAATCGCTGGCATCTTCGCTCGCTGAGGCACTTGATCTTATTAAATTCACTCAGAAACTATTGAGTCGGATATTCCTAGAATATTTGTACTAGATAACGATAATAGATTATACAACTTCTTTTAGGCTTGATAAATGTTGAATGTTGTTGTTTTAGGGTGCTTTTCCAC